>JAQQSY010008062.1:0-10091 GCA_028646535.1 Procyon lotor | reverse complement strand
GCAGAGGCAGTCAGGGCATAAATGACGCTGTAAGTTACGCTAAGAACTTCTGAATTTCATCCTCACTGTAGGTGAAGGGGAACGGTCACTGAATGACTTTAAGCAAGAGAATCCCACAGTAAGAAGTGGTTTTATTTATGTACGTATCTATGTAGGTAGGTACTTATTTTTTTTTAAGGTTTTTCCAATTTTTATGAGGTATAAATGACAAATAAAAATGGTATATATTTAAGATGCACAACTTGATGTTTTGATATAACATACACATTGTGAAATCATCACCACAATCGAGTTAATTGGCCCATCCGTTACCTCACGTAGGTACTAAATACTTGAAGGTAAAATCAGCTAGACTAGGGAATTGATTGAATCTAGGAGTGAGGTAAGTGAAGGAGAAAGGAAGAACTCTATGAATGTGAATGCCATTAAATTGAATAGGAAATGCAGGAGACAGCAAATCGCGAGGCCTTGGGATGGAAGAGAAAGCAAGAAGCTCTTGCCTACGGGATTCTCTGCTTCCTTAAGGCAGGGCCAGTGCCATTTAATTCAGCATTCTTGTGGGAAGATAACCATTTGGAACCAAGAGAATCAGAGAGCTTTGAAATTTGATACTCAGGGACAAAGGCTAGATCCTTCTGAGGACGCTTTTGACAAATATAACCTAGGGTTCAAACCAAAGCTAAAGCAAAGATGCCAGAATATTATCACAGGCTAAATTCAACTGGTGAGGAGACCCCCCCCCAAAAAAAATCGCTCACTTTGTGGAGGGCAGGAACTCGTTCAGACAGTGCTGTGCCACTTGGTAAATTACTCATCCAGCATTTCCTTGCGGCCGAGCTCACGCACCAGGTGTAGACCTACCTCAGCTGTGGACCTCAGTTTCAGCAAAATGGGTAATAAGGACCATATTTCTTTTAACATGTCAATAATGTGATAAGATAGTACTTAAATTATAGAGGTAAAAGTAAACTAAGTGATGCACTCAGAAAACTGAGCAGAAAAGAATCAACTCAGGTCACAGACAAAGTTGCATCTGGATTTTTGAGTCCATAAGGCTGAGGACCAGGTCTCTGACACAGAAAAATGATCTTTTAGTTTGCAGCCAGTCTCAAGAAAGATCATCTCCTCTATTTTGTAGTTAAATGTAGCTTTGACACATAGACTAATACTAGAGAAAATCCAGAATTCAATTTAATGCGATCAGTATCATAGGATACAGGGACAAATGTCCCCTTCTACCAATCAGCAGGACATTGTCACCTGACATAATCTCAAACACAATCACCTGAACCCTTAACTGGTTTCAAACCACAATATATTGCATACAGGCCCATTTTAGCTTATGAGATGATAGCACCACTCTCCATGTTCTGTTTTTTATCATTCCAATCCATGCCTCACACCAAACACTATTAAGTTAGTTACCTATCAAATCTGATGCCTTATTCTTGCTCTCAAAAATCCTCTTTCATTATGTGGTATGCACAATGATGGCTCACAGAAGATGTTCACATCCTAATCCCTGGGATCTGGTACATGGCAAAAGAGATTTTGAAGATGCAATTAAGTTATGGACCTTAAAGAGTGGAGATTACTCTGGATTTTCTGGGTGGCCTCAATCTAATTACAGGAGCCTTTAAAAGATGAGACGCTCTCCCTGCTGAGGTGAGAAAGAGATGCTATGACAAAAGAGGGGTCAGAGAGATAGCAGTGGGAGAAGGGTCTGAGGCCCCACTGGTGGTTCTGAGAGCTAAGGGACTACATGAAGACCAGAGACAGGACTCGAGCCACTAAGTGTGGCTCACAGATGAATGCCAGCAAGAGAGCAAAGATTTTAGTCCTACAATGACATGGAATTGATTAAAATATTTTTTTAAGGGGCGCCTGGGTGGCTCAGTGGATTAAAGCCTCTGCCTTCAGCTCAGGTCATGATCTCAGGGTCCTGGGATCGAGCCCCACCTTGGGCTCTCTGCTCAGTGGGGAGCCTGCCCCCCCCTCGCCTACTTGCGATCTCTCTCTGTCAAATATATAAATAAAACCTTAAAAAAAAATAAAATATTTTTAAAGTTTTTATTTAAATTCCACTGAGTTATACAGTATAATAATAGTTTTATCCATATAATGTAGTGATTCCACACTTCCATATATCGCCTGGTGCTCATCACAAGTGCCCTCCTTAATCTTCATTCCCTATTTTTCCCATCCCCCCACCCACCTCCCCTCTGGAAACCCTCAATTCTCTATAGTTGAGAGTCTGCTTCTTGATTTGCCTCTCTCTTTTTTCTCCCTTATGATTGCTTGTTTTGTTTTTTTTAAATTCCACATATGAGTGAGATCATATGGTATATGTCTTTCTCTGACTGACTTATTTTGCTTAGCATAATAATCTCTAGCTCCATCCAAATCATCGCAGATGGCAAGATTTCATTCTTTCTGATGGCTGAGTAATATTCCATTGTAGTGATTAAAGTTTTAAGAGCCTCATTTCACTTCACATAATAACCTCTAGGTTTATCTGTATTGTCACAAATAGCAAAATTTTGTTCCTTTTTCTTGTTGAGTAATATTCCATTCTCTCTCTCTCTTTATATATATATTTGTGAGATATGTGTATATGTGAGATATATATCTCACAAGTTTTTCATCTGTTCATCTATCAATGGACACTAAGGTTGCTTCCATATCTTGGCTATTATAAATAAGCTGCAATAAACATGAGGGTTCACATATCTTTTTGTACTAGTGTTTTTGTGTTCTTTGGATAAATACCCATTAATTGAATTCCTGGATCATATACTATTTCCATTTTTCATTTTTTGAGGAAACTCCACACTGTTTTCCACAGTGGTTGCCCAAGGGGAGGTGGGTGTGGAGAAATGGGGGAAATAGATAAAGGGGATTAAGAGGTACAAACTTCCAGTTACAAAACAAATAAGTCACAGAGATGAAGAGTACAGGATAAGGAATATAGTCAATGATATTGTGATAACATCAGATGGCAACTACATTTATCACGGTGAGCATTTTATAACATATATAAATGTTGAATCACTATATTGTGCACCTGAAACTAATATAACATTGTAGGTCAACTGTACTTCAACAATAAAAATTGTAAAAAAAAATTTTTTAAGAGCCTGACTTCATAATGAAATTTTATAAACCTGGATTTATTTTAAGCCAACACATTGCAAACACCTATTTATAAATATCTTGATAGGTAGAGTTTGGGAGGAAAGTTCAGGGAAAGAGGTTACTGCTCTTAGAGAATATCCATTCTAGTGTGAAAGAGAAACATTATATAGCAGTGGTCTATGGAAAAACAGAGGAGAGAGCAATTAATTCTGAGTATGGGAGCAGGATTTATGAGCATTACAGAAATTACAATGTTTAAGCTAGATCAACAAATATTTACTGGGCACCTATATGTGCCAGGCCCTGTTCTAGGCACCAGAGAGGCATAAATGAATAAGACAGACAAGGTCACTGTTAGGCTTCCTGGCACTTTCATTCTAATAGGAACTAATGGCAGGAAATAGAGCTGAAAAGGCAGACTAGGACGAAATATGAGGGGCTTCAGTGACCAACTAAGGCCCTTGGACATTTTCCCGAGAGCAACAGGGCATTATTTTTTTTTTTTATATAATTTTTTTTTTTTTAAATTTTATTTATTTATTTGAGAGAGAGAGATCACAAGTAGGCAGAGAAGCAGGCAGAGAGTGAGGAGGAAGCAGGCTCCCTGCTGAGCAGAGAGCCCGATGTGGGGCTTGATCCCAGGACCCCGAGACCATGACCCGAGTTGAAGGCAGAGGCTTAACCCACTGAGCCACCCAGGCACCCGCAACAGGGCATTATTAAAGACATCCTCTGATAGTCATGCTCAAATTTGTTTTAAAATAATCACTTTGGCTGCAAAATGGAGAGTATATTCTGGGGGTGGTGGCAATGGGTAGGTAGCAAAGACTAGAGCCACAAAGCCTGCTCAGAATGCTATTTCCGTACATGTCGCTAGAGAGAATAAGGGTCTGAAATAGGACAGACCCAGTGGGATGGAAAAGGAAAGTCATGAAAGATTCATTAGCAGGACTTTGCAACTGACTGGATATCGGGCCCTGAGAGGGGTGGTGCCTCTTGGTCATATCTTTTAAGGAAGTAGGTGATTCATCAAACCCCACATCCCTGAATCCTACCACAGTATATTTACTAAGGACATACACCAAAATGGAAACATTAGTACACTCATAATCCTAACTGAGACAAGAAGTAATATCATCTATCTCCCATCTTCACCTATGCTCAATTGTCTTGCATAGCTCACCAAAGCAAGTGGTTATTCCAAAAAACTCCTAAAAGAAAATGTAGGCAGTAATCTTTTGGATATTGGCAGTAGCAATATTTTTCTAGATCTGTCTCCTCAGCCAAGGGAAACAAAAGCAAAAATAAGCAGTTGGGACTACATCAAACTAAAAACCTTTTGTCCAGTAAAGGAAACCATCAACAAAGCAAAAACACAATCTACTGAATGGAAGAGGATATTGCAAATGGCATATCCAATAAGGGGTTAACATTCAAAACATGTAAAGAACTCAAAAAACTCAATACCAAAAAATCCCCAACAATCCAATTTAAAAACGGGCAGAGGACCTGAATAAACATTTTTCCAAAGAAGACATAGAGATGACCACCAGACACATGAAAAGATGCCTAACATCACTCATCATCAGGGAAATGCAAATCCATAGCATGATGAGTTATCATCTTATAGGAGACAGAATGGTTATTATCAAAAAGACAAGAAATAACAAGTGTTGGCGAGGATGTGGAGTAAAGGAAGCCCTTGTGCACTATTGGTGAGAAGGTAAATGGGTGCAACCACTATGGAAAACAGTATGGAAGTTCCTCAAGAAATTAAAAATACAAATGCCATGCAACCCAGTAATTCCACTTCTGGGTTATTTACCCAAAGAGGAAAAAAACACTAATTCAAAAACGTATATGTACCCCTATGTTTATTGCAGCATTACTTACAATAGCCAAGATATGAAAGTTACTAGGCATCCATCAATAAATGAATAGATAAGGAAATTGTGGCATATATATACAACAAGATATTACTCAAACATTAAAAAAAAAAAGAGTGGGGCACCTGGGTGGCTCAGTGGGTTAAAGCCTCTGCCTTCGGCTCAGGCATGATCTCAGTGTCCTGGGATGGAGCCCCACATCGGGCTCTCTGCTCAGCGGGGAGCCTGCTTCCTCCTCTCTCTCTGCCTACTTGTCATCTTTCTTACTCTGTCTAATAAATAAAATAAAAATCTTAAAAAAAAATTAAAAAAAAAAAGAGTGAAATCCTGCCATTTGCAACAACATGGATAGACCTAGAGTGTATTATGTTAAGTGAAATAAGTCAGGGAAAGGCAAATATCATGTGATCTCACTTATATGCTCTAGTAAGCAAATAAATGAGCAAACAAAGTGGAAATCGACTCACAAATACAAAGGACTAACTGGAGGTTGCCAGAGAGAAGGGGGGTGGGGAAAAGGGCTGACGAGATGAAGGGGATAAAGAGGTACCAACTTCCGGTTATAAAATAAATAAGCTACGGGGATGAAAAGTACAGCATAGGGAATGTAGCTGATATTGTAATAACTTGATATAGTGAAAAGTGGCTACACATATCATGGTGAGCATTTTGTAATGTCTATAGTTGTTGAATCACTGTGTTGTGCACCTGAAACCAATGCTATATTGTATGGCAACTGCACTTTAACAAAAAATAAAAACTAAATAAGGTGATGATAAAATATTTACCAAAGGGATGCCTAGGTGGCTCAGTCGGTTAAGCATTTGCCTTCAGCTCAGGTCGTGATCCCAGGGTCCTGGGATGGAGCCCCGCATCAGGATCCTTGCTCAGCGGGGAGCCTGCTTCCCCTCTTCCTCTACTCCCTCCCCACCTCGGCTCATGTTTTCTCTCTCACTCTCACTTACTCTGTCGAATAAATAAGTAAAATCTTTAAAAAAAAATTTTTTTTACCAGAGAAAAGCTGCAAATACTACACATGACAGAAAATGCCCACCACTTACTATCTCTATGAAATTGATCACTGTAGAGTCCAATCAATTTCTAATCTTTTCTTCCTAGGCATAAATTAAACTTCTGACAAAGCACTTCCCTGTTCCATCGCTCCCTCATTGTGAGAAAAGTGTCCTACTTTAGGTACGAAGCATCTCCCTCATCTATTTTTTTTTTTTTTTTCTGGTTCTCCTCAGGCGCAGGAGAAAGAATGCCTGGGTAGAAACCATGCCATTTATTTCTTTAGCAAGTGCTGCATCAGCTGCCACGCCGCAACCCAGAGTACCTTCATGAAAAATGGACGAAGCTCCTTCAACAGGTTCCATCCAGGCTGGGGAAAACTGGCACTCTGACAATGCATTGTCTCCAGAAATGCACAGCGAGTCAACGCCTATGGAGGGGAATTTAGCAACAGCTAGCAAAATTACAAGTGTTTTGCCTATTGATCCAGGAATCCTACTTCAGGGAATTCATCTTAGAGATAGGTCTACATGAATGACGCATGTATATGCTTATTCCTTAAAGCATCATCTGTAATAGCCAAATATTGGGAATTATCAGTGTCCCTCAATAGCTTGGTACAATCACATAATCAAATATTATGCAGGCTAAAAAATGAGGAAGATTTTTCAAAAAGATTTTATTTATATATTTGAAAGAGAGACAGAGCAAGAGAGCAGGAGCGGCGGTGGGGGGGAGGCGCACGGTGGGCGGTAGGGGCAGAGAGAGAGGGAGAAGCAGGCTCCTGGCTGAGCAAGGACCCTGGGATCATGACTTTAGCCAAAGGCAGACATTCAACTGACTGAGCGACCCAGGTGCCCCAAAAATTGAGAAAGATTTATATGTACTGATATTACATAATCCCCATTACTTACTAAATGACCAAAAAAAAAAAAAAAATCAGAGTACATTTTAGACTACATAGATGCTACCTTTTGTGTAAGGAATGGTGAAAATAATACATATTTGTATTTGAGTGTATTTGCATAAATGAACAGTGAATGGATTTTTAAAAAATGTGTTTATCTTCAAGGGCTGCAGGGTGCAGTAAGGAAGGGGTATATAGGGATAGGCTGACAAGGAGACTTCTTAATGTTGCGTTTCTATTGAATTTTGCTCTTTGAAACCTATTAATGAATAACCTATTCAGAAAATAACTTAAAAGAAAAATTACCCTATTATAGCAGAGCATGTGATGGTAAGCTTCCAAATTTAATTTTATGCAGCTAATATAGCCTCAACACTAGCATCTCATAAAGGTAGTCTAAAAGAAGAAGTGCAGAACTATTTGACTTCTTAAAACAGATGCAAAAATTATAAACAGAATGCTAAAAATCAAGCTATCAGTGCATCAAATAAATATACCATGACCAAGTATCATTTGTTTCTGGAATGCAAAAATGAGTTGACTTTAGCAAAATCTATCAACAAACTAAAAGACAAAAACAGTACTAATGCAGCAAAGGCACTGGAAAAATGTAGCATCCGTTCCTCATTAAAAACAAAAGAAATAGAAGTAAAATGAAAATATTAGAAAACTATATAATACAGTCTAGCTACCAAAAGTCAACGGGAAATAATCTGTGAATATAAGTAAAGGGTACATGGGAGTTACTTATACTATTCTTGTAAATTTGGGGGGCACTTGGGTTGCTCAGTGGGTTAAGCCTCTGACTTGGGCTCAGGTCATGATCTCTCGGTCCTGGGGTACTGCCCCATGACAAGCCCCACTCTCAGCAAGGGAGTCTGCTTGTTCCTGTGGCCCTCCCCCCACTTGCAGTGCTCTCTCTCTAATAAATAAATAAGATCTTTAAAAAGCTATTCTTGCAAATTTTTTAAACATTTGAAATTATTTCAAAATAAAGTGTTCAAGTTCAAAAAAGGTTCGAACTTTAAAAATAAACTAGAAGACTGAGATGCAATAGATTGTCCAGAAAATCTGTATAATAATTTAGTAATTAACAGAAGCTAATCTCAACTCAGGAGAAGGGAATATCTCATAACAGATCCTGGCACACACACAATTGGTTATTCATTTGATAGAACACAATGATGGATCACAATGTCATACCATAATCAAAAATAAATTGCAGATGGATAAGAGATTGTCTGAAAAAGAAGAAAAAATAAAGGAACTTGGAGGTAGAGGAGAGCTTCCTAAACTAATCAGAATACTAAAAGCTGTGAAAGGATAGTCCTTTATGCTTCACAAAAAAATAAAAAATTTTCTCAGATTAAAAACAATATAAATCAGCTCAAAAAACAAAAAGCAAATAGAAGTTGAGGAAAAATACTTTGGCATAAATTCAAACGTTCACGGTTATAATCTACAAAGAGATTCTACAAACAGAGAAGTAAAAAAAGCAAAGAATTCACTATTAAATGTGCTAAGGATAGAAAAAGACATTCCATGGGAGACAAAACTCAAAGGACCAACAAAGTTATAGAATGCTACTTAACTTCTCATTCCATTAAATGCAAATTACGCTGGGGCGTCTGGGTGGCTCAGTCAGTTAAGCATCTGACTCCTGATTTCAGCTCCGGTCATTGATCTCAGAGTGGTGAGATGGAGCCCAGCACCGAGCCTGCTTAAGATTCTTTCTCTCTTGTGCTCGCTTCGGCAGCACATATACTAAAATTGGAACGATACAGAGAAGATTAGCATGGCCCCTGCGCAAGGATTCTTTCTCTCCCTTTCCCTCTGCCCCTCCCTCCTACATATAGCGATATGTATGGCGATGTGTCAAATATTAATAAAATAATAATTCTTATTAGCCCATTGTTATGGTAAAATCTCCCAAGGACCATCACTAGGAGATCCTTTTTTTTTTTTAAAGGTCTTATTTATTTATTTGACAGAGAGAAAGATCACAAGTAGGCAGAGAGAGGCGGGGGGAGGGGTGGAAGCAGGCTCCCTGCTGAGCAGAGAGCCCCCATCCCAGGACCCCGAGATCATGACCTGAGCCCAAGGCAGAGGCTTAACCCACTGAGCCATCCAGGCGCCCAACCAGGAGATTCTTGAATAAATTGTGACATGAGTGCTATCAGTATCATGGCTACACAGCACGTTCCTCCTTCCACCCCTCCTTTTAATAACAAAAACTGGGCTTCCATTCACAAACAAAAGTACCTCTGTGGGAGCTGTAGGATCCAGCATCAGTGCCAAGGGACCTGGGAGGAGCCCGATCTCTTGTGCGTAGGTAACGGGCAGACAGACTGGGTTTGGGCTGCAGAAACAGCAAGGGCTGGTGAGCTGGCCCCAGACCTTCAGCTACAATCGGGGAAAGCCTGCAGGGCGCTGATCCGGGCCGGGTTCCGCAGACGCGGAAGGCTTTGTACAAGTTCAGGCTTCCCAAGGAAAGATTCGAGCATTTCGCTGGATCTATGTAGGAGTTCCGATGCTACACCGGACACGGCTAGAGAAACCCATTTTTCTCCTGCAGCACCCAGCCTTACTGAGGCAGGACCTCCATGACTGGGAGGAGGGAAGAGATCTGGAAAGAGGCAGATAATAACATCAGAAGCCATTAAAGGCAAGGGGAGCCTGCGCACTGTGTGTAGGACGCCTACGCACAAGCCACTAAGAAAACCTCATCTTGAGGATTGCCCCACCAGGCCTGTGGGCACGCCCAATGCCTGGAATGTTAAACCCACACTTCCCGCCTCTGCAGCTGTCTCCTGGGGGCATATTCCCCAGTGTGGTGGCGTGAGTGAGCTACAGTGAACACCGAGAGCGCTCAGAAAACACGCCGGGATCCTTGGGCGTGGGAGAAACCACAAATGTAAAGTATAGCACCACCTTCTGGAAAGAAAAGAGAAATTTCCAGCAGCCAACCCCGCAGGTTCTAAGACCCAGATACCCATGGGGTGGAATTCCGCCAAAAGAAGGAGCGGGGGGCGGGAGCGGGGGACGGGGGACGGGGGACGGGGGGGGGGGGGGGGGGGGGGGGGGGGGGGGGGGGGGGGGGGGGGGGGGGGGGGGGGGGGGGGGGGGGGGGGGGGGGGGGGGGGGGGGGGGGG
>JAQQSY010008061.1:0-10091 GCA_028646535.1 Procyon lotor | reverse complement strand
GGGGGTTTTGGAGGGGAGGGGGGTGGGGGTTGGGCGAGCCTAGTGGTGGGTATTGAGGAGGGCACATATTGCATGGAGCACTGGGTGTGGTGCATGAACAATAAATCTTGTAACACTGAAAAAATAAAATAAACATATTTGGGGGAAAAATTGTGTCTATAGATAACAAGACTGTACCATATACTTAAAAATTTGTTAAGAAGGGTGATAGGCACAAGGTATTGTATGGAAGTGTTGACTTACCATACTGTACACCTGAAACTAATATTACTCTGTATGTTAAATAACTGAAATTTGGATAAAAAAGAAACAAGTGTTGGTGAGGATGTGGTGAAAAATGAACTCTCATGCACTGGTGCAAACTTGTGCAGCCCCTAAAGAAAGCAGCATGGAGGCTCCTTTAAAAATTAAAAATAGAACTAACCAATGATCCCCTAATCACACTACCTTCTATTCACCCAAAGAATATAACACTAATTCAAAGGGATATATGCACCGCTATGTTTATTGCAGCATTATTTACAATAGTGAAATTATAGAAACAACCCAGTCTTTATCAAGAGATGAATAGAAAGACAAGAAGAAATATATCTATATCTATCTATCATCTATCTATCATCTGTCTATATATATAGTGGAATTTTACTCTATCATAAAAAAGGATGAAATCTTGCCATTTGCAACAACATGAGTGGAGCTAGAGAATATAATGTTAAGCAAAACAAGTCAGAAAGAGACAAATACCATATGATTTCACCCACATGTGGAATTTAAGAAACAAACAAATGAACAAAGATTTTAAAAAGTGACAAACCAGAAAATAGACCCTTAACTATAGTGAACAAACAGATGGTTACCAGAGGGGAAGTGGGTTGGGAGATGAGTGAAATCAGTGAAGAGGATAAGTGTACATTTATATGTACAAAAGTACATATAGTGTACTTTTGAGTACATTACATATATAGAATTGAGTACAAAACATATATAGAATTGTCAAATCATTATATGGTACACCTGAAACTAATATAATATTGTATGCTAACTATAATGGAATTAAAATTTAAAAAATTAACTTTAAAAATTTGCTAAAACAGCAGATCTTATTAAGTGTTCTTAACATAAGAAAAACAGTATAATTTACTAAATTAACAGAATAAAGGATTAGAATTAAATGATCATCTTAAGAAGAAAAAAAACAATAATAAGAAGAAACTGTGATCTGTACATTCCACTTGAAGAAATGTGATCCTTGTAGCATGTGCAATCCAATAGGGAGTAAATGAAACTAATATTCCAGACTAAATATTTTCAGAATAAATTGTTTGCTTATGTTGGTACTAATCAGAAGAACTGACCAAACAAATAAATCAGAAGTATAGATTTCAGTTGCTGAAGTCATCAGGGACTCCTCCCGAAGTGTGTGTATATATTGGTAAAGGTTCCAGGAATGATATGTAACAAGCCATGTTTTAAGTGTATTTAAGTGTTTCTAATATATGTTTTTGTTGTTGTTGTTGTTGTTGTTTGTTTGTTTTCCTTTGAGAGGATGGAAGAAGAGCAGCAGTGGGGGAGTTCGAGGTTACCACAGAAGAAAAAAAATTTAGTAGAACACACCAGACAGAGATATGTCAAACCCATTGCACCTTATCAGGCTGACAAAAAAACAAGAAACTCTTCTTCACGTGATATAGATCAGAAGAGATTCAAATGTGAATGCCACTACTGCCAGAGCTATATGGGGAACACTTCTGGGATCTCGACAGGGGGGAAAGCAACCTCTCATTCTTCCTCCTGGGATAAGCTAACACAAGAACTCAACAACTTGACACTCAACCCTGGTACCATTCAATCCCCTCTTCTACAAGAAAGGGTGCAAGAAAGAGAGAAGAGCCAAAAACAAAGGCAGCAGAAAAACAAAAGGGTGTTTCAGAGGCTTCTAACAGAATGGGCAGAATAAGATTAAGACTTTCATCCTCAGGTGAAGGAATATCAGAATAGATGGGGTCATAAGAGCCAACACTGACAACCCTTTGGGTGGAATCCTTTTGGGAATATGATTAGGAAAAGTAACAAGATCCTTATGCCTATGACAAAGAATCTTATCAGCTGGCAATTCAATTCAGCTCTAGTAACATAACAATCTTTCCTTTAGTAATTTTAGGGTCATCTTGGGACATTCTGGGAGGAGTTCCTCCATGGCAAGGGCAACTAGGTAACAATGGAACCGTGGAATTCTCCATAATACTGTTCCCATGGTTCAAGCTATCATTTTCCCTCCTTGGGTTTCAGCCTTTCCTCTCTTCCTTTATTGAAAATAAGGCATAAAGCATCTATACAGTGTTTCTGCTTGTTTTTGAAATGATTTCATTCCATTTTATTGATTGAATCCCAGAAAAATCACTAGATCTGATGGAGTGTATGCAGGACTGTGTGCATGTGTGTGCATATGTGTGCTGTTTTTTGTTTTTATCTTGTTTTTACATTTTTGAGGTCATAATGAAGGCACAGGAAGTTGCAAAGATAGTACAGGAAAATCCCACTAACCCTTCACCCAATATTCCCCGAAAGTTACAGATAATATATCCCCCCAAGATAGTTATATCTTAGATGACCACAATACTATATCAGCACCAGAAAATTGACATTGGTACACAATGTGTGTACAAGTTTTTGTGTGGATACATTTGCATTACTCTAGCTTAAGGACCCAGGAATGCAATTGCTGGGTACTGGGTAGTACAGTAACTGTAGGTTTGTTTTTCTAAGAAACTACCAAGCTTATTTTCAGAGTGGCTGTTCCATTTCATATACGCATCACCAATATATGAGACATCCCATTCCTCCACATCCTCACCAGCATGTGGTTTTGTCTTTTTTTTTTTCAATTTATCTGTTCTAATAGTTGTGTACCAATATAGCATTATGGTCTTAATCACTCTAGCCCCTAGGGGCTAATGATGTTGAATATCTTTTCATGTATTTCTCAGCCATCTGTATATATTCTTCTGTGAAATGTCTTTTTGTGGCTTTTTCCCATTTTCTAAAAATTATGCTTGTATAATCATTATTGAATTTGAGATCTTTTTATATATTCTAGATGAGTGCTTTGCATTGTTTTCTCCCAGACTATAGTTTGTCTTTTCATCCTCTCAACAAAGACTTTATCATATAGATTGTTTTTCTGTTGTCGTGTCTCATAAAAACTTACCAAACTGAAAAGTCCCAAAGATTTTCTCCTATCTTTTCTTTTCTTTTTTTCTTTTCCCCCAAATACTTTTATTTTTTCAATGTTACAAGAGTAATTTTTCATGCACCACACCCAGTGCTCCATGCAATACGTGCCCTCCTCAATATCCACCAGGCTCGCCCAACCCCCCACCAAAACCCTCAGTTTGTTGCTCAGATTCTACAGTCTCTCATGGTTCATTACTCCTCCGATTTCCCCCATTCACCCTTCCTTTCCTTCTCACAATGCCCTCCATGTTTTTCTTTATGCTCCATACATGAGACCATAAGATAATTGACTCTCTCCACTTGACTTATTTCACTCCGCAAAATCTTTTACAGTCCTGTCCATGTTGATATAAAAGTTGGGTATTCATCCTTTCCGATGGAGGCATAATATTCCATTGTATATAAGTACCATATCTTCTTTATCCATTCATCTGTTGAAGGGCATCTTGGCTCTTTTCACAGTTTGGCGATTGTGGCCATTGCTGCTATGAGCATTGGGGTACACGTGGCCCTTCTTTATACTACATCTGCTTCTTTAGGGGAAATACCCAGTAGAGCAATTGCAGGGTCATAGGGTAGCTCTATTTTTAATTTCTTGAGAAATGGATAAAAAACCTCAACGTGAGGCAGGAATCTATCAAAACCCTAAAGAACAACATAAGCGGTAACCTCTTTGACATCAGCCACAGCAACTTCTTTCAGGACATGTCTCCAAAAGCAAAGGAAACAGAAGCAAAAATGAACTTTTGGGACTTCATCGAGATAAAAAGCTTCTGCACAACGAAGGAAACAGTCCTATCTTGTTTTCTAATAGTGTCATAGTTTTATGTTTTGCATTTAAGTTTGTATTCCACTTTCAGTTAATTTTTACATAATGTGTGTAATATAGGTCAAGGAATTTTCAGTTTTTGGTTTTTGGTTTTGGATTGGCTTGTTTTTGCCTATGGTTATCCAATTGCTCCAGCATCACTTGTTTGAAAGACTATCTTTCCTCCATTGAATCACCTTTGCACATTTTCTTTTATTTTTGAAGATTTTATTTAAATTGCAGTTAACATAGAGTATAATATTAGTTTCGGGTGTATAATACAGTGATTCAATAGTTCCATACAATACCTGGTGCTTTTCACAACAGGTGCTGTTTAATCCCCATCACCCATTTAACACATTGGCCCATGCACCTCCCCTTGGTAACCATCAGTTTGTTCTCTATAGTTAAGAATCTGTTTCTTGGTTTTCCTCTCTCTTCTTTCCCCTTTGCTCATTTGTTTCTTAAATTCCACATATGAATGAAATCGTATAGTATTTGTCTTTCTCAGTTTGACTTATTTCACTTAGCATAATACTCTACCTCCATCCATATCTTCCAAATGGCAAGAGTTAACGCTTTATCAAAGTTGAGTAATATTCCATTACATATAGGTACCATTTCTTCTTTATACATTCATTTTTTTAATTAATTGATGGACACTTGGGCTGTTTCCATAATTTGGCAACTGTAGATAATGCTGCTATAAACATTAGGGTGCATGGATACATTTGAACAAGTATTATTTAGGTTATATTATTGTTGTATTTAGGTTGTATTTAGGTTGTATTATTTAGGTAAATACCTAAGTAGTGCAATTTCTGGATCATAGGGTAGTTTTATTTTTAGTATTTTGAAGAACCTCCATACTGTTTTACACAGTGACTGCACCAGTTTATATTCCCTCCAACAGTGCAAGAGAGTTCTCCTTTATCCACATCCTCACTAACACCTGTTGTTTCTTGTGTTGTTGATTTTAGCCATTCTGACAGATGTGAGGTGATAGCTCATTGTAGTTTTGATATGCATAACCTTGATGTTCAGTTACGTTGAGTATCTTTTCATATGTATGTTGTCCATGTGTATTTCTTCTTTGGAAAAATGTCTATTCATGTCTTCTGCCCATTTTTTAATTGAATTATTTGTTTTTTAGCTGTTGCTTTGCATAAGTTCTTTATATATTCTGGATATTAACCCTTAATTAGATATGTCATTTGCAAATATCTTCTCCTATTCCATAGTTATCTTTTAGTTTTGTTGATTGTTTCTTTAGATGTGCAGAAGCTTTTTATTTTTATTAAGTCCTATTAGTTTTTGTTTTTTGTTTTGTTTTGTTTTGTTTTTTGCTTTTGTTTCTCCTGTCTTAAGAGACATATCTAGAAAGAAGTTGTTATGGTCAATGTCAAAGAAGTTACTGCCTGTGTTCTCTTCCATAATTATTATGGTTTCAGGTCTCACATTTAGATAGTTAATCTATCTTGAGTTTGTTTTTGTGTATGGTGTACAAAAGTGGTCCAGTTTCATTCTTCTGCATGTTGCTAGCCAGTTTTCCCAACACAATTATTTTTTTTTAAGATATAATAGTGAGAGAGGGAACACAAGCAGGGACAGTGGGAGAGGGAGAAGCAGGCTTCTCGTAGAGCAGGGAGCCTGATGTGGGGCTCAATCCCAGGATCCTGGGATCATGACCTGAGCCGAAGGCAGACACTTAATGACTGAGCCACCCAGGCGCCCCTTCCCAACACAATTATTAAAGAGACTGTCTTTTTTGCCCACTGGGTATTTTTTCCTACTTTGTCAAAGATTAGTTGATGGTACAGTTGTGGGTTCATTTCTGGGTTTTCTGTTCTATTCTATTGATCCCATTGATCTATGTGTCTGTTTTTGTGCCAGTACAATACTGTTTTGATCACTACAGCTTTGTAATATTACTTGAAATCCAGAATTCTGATGCTTCCGGATTCGTGGGGGTTGTTTTGTTTTGTTTTGTTTTGTTTTTTAAGGTTGCTTCGGGGTCTTTTGTGGTTCCATACAAATTTTAAGCTGCTTTGTTCTAGCTCTGTGAAAAAAATGCTCTTGGCATTTTGTTAAAGATTGCATTACATATGTGCATTGTTTTGGGTAGCATAAACATTTTAACAATATTTGTTCTTTCAACCCAACAGCATGGAATGTCAATCCATTTCTTTGTGTCCTCTTCAATTTCTTTTATCACTGTGTTACAGTTTACAGAGTACAGGATTTTCACCTGTTTAGTTAGGTTTATTCATAGGTATCTTATTATTTTTGGTCCAATTGTGTTTTTTTTTTTTTAATTTTTATTTATTTATTTTTTTTCAGTGTTACAAGATTTATTGTTTTGCACTACACCCAGTGCTCCATGCAGTACGTGCCCTCCTCAATACCCACCACCAGGCTCGCCCAGCCACCCACCCCCCTCCTCTCCGAAACCCTCAGTTTGTTGCTTATAGTCCCAGTCTCTCGTGGTTCATCTCCCCTTCTGGTTTCCCCCCATTCACTCCTCCCTTCCTTCTCATAATGCCCTCCATGTTTTTCTTTACACTCAGCATGTAAGTGGGACCATAAGGTAATTGGTTCTTTCTGCTTGACTTATTTCACTCCACGTAATCTCTTCCAGTCCCATCCATGTTGATACAAAAGTGGGATATTCGTCCTTTCTAATGGAGGCATAATACTCCATTGTATATATGGACCATATCTTCTTTATCCATTCATCTGTTGAAGGGCATCTTGGTTCTTTCCACAGTTTGGCAATTGTGGCCATTGCTGCTATGAACATTGGGGTACATGTGGCCCTTCTTTGTAATGCATCTGCTTCCTTGGGGTAAATACCCAGTAGTGAGATGGCAGGGTCATAGGGTAGCTCTATTTTCAACTTCTTGAGGAATCTCCACACTGTTTTCCAAAGTGGCTGCACCAGTTTGCAATCCCACCAACAGTGTAAGAGGGTGTCAGACAACAAAAAGAAATAAAAGACATCCTAAACAGCAAGGAAGAAGTAAAACTTTCACTATTTGCAGATGACATAGTTTTCTATATAGAAAACAAATGACTCCAGCAATAAATTGCTAGAACTGATGAATGAATTCAGGAAAGTCACAGGAGATAAAATTAATGTACAGATAACTGTTGCATTTCTATACACCAATAACAAAGCAGCAGAAAGAGAAATTAAAAAATCAATCACATTAACAATTGGACCATTCTAACTGGTTTGTGCTAGAATGGTCCAATTGTTAATGTGATTGATTTTTTAATCAATCTCTTATTAGAGAATAAGAACAGCTTTTTCTGCATCTATTGAGAGGATCATATGGTTCTTATCTTTTATTTTATTACTGTGTTGTATCATGTTGATTGATTTGCGAATATTAAAACACCCTTGCAACCTAGGATTAAATCCCACTTGATCATGGTGAACGATTTTTTTTTTTAATTGTAGTGCTTGCTGTACTAAGTTTACTCATGTTTTACTGAGTATTCTGAGTCCATATTCATCAGGGGTATTGGCCTATGTTTTTTTTAATAGTGTTTTTTTTTTGGTAGTTTTTTTTTTTACTGGATTTTTTTAAATCTGGCTTTGATATCAAGGAAATGATAGCCTCATAGAAGGAATTTCAAAGCTTTCTTTCATTCTTTATTTTTAAAAAATAATTTGAGATGAATAGGCATTAATTCTTCTTTGAATGTTTGGTAGAATTTGCATGTGACACCATCTGGTCCTGGACTTTAGTTTTTTGGACGTTTTTTGATTACTGATTCAAATTATTTCATGATTATCAGTCTTTTCAAGTTTTCTATTTATTTTTCAGTGTTAGTAGTTTATATGTTTCCAGGATTTTATCCATTTCTTCCAGATTTTCCAGTTTATTGGCATACAGTTTTTCATAATACTCTTATAATTTTATTTCTGTGGTGTTGGTTTTCATTTCTCCTCTCTCATCATGATTTTAAGTATGTGGGTTCTTTCCTTTTTGAAAGGTCTGGCGTGCAGTTTATTAATTAAAAAAAACAGGTACTGATTTCATTGATATCTTCGAATTTTTTTTTGTTTGTTTCTATATTGACTGTTTCTGCATGAATCTTAATTATTTCTTTCCTTCACCTGGATTTAAGCTTCATCTGTTGTTCTTTTTCTATCTCCTTTAGGTATAAGGTTAGGTTGTTTATTTGACACCTTTTTTCTTCCTTTCACATTTCACAACATACCTCTTTCTTGAGGTAGGTCTGTAATGCTATATACTTGCCTCTTAGGACGGCTTTTGCTGCATCTCAACGCATTGGACCATTGGGTTTTCAATCTCATTGTTTCTGTGTATTTTTTTAAAATTATTTCTGTCCTGATTTTCTGGCTAACCCATATATTGTTTAGTAGCATTTTGGTTAACTTCCATGTATTTGTAATTTTTCCAGATTTTTTCTTGTAGTTGACTTCCAGTTTCATAGCATTGTGGTCAGAAAAGCTGCATCATATGATTTCAGTCTTTTTGTATTCGTTGAGGTTTGTTTTTGGGCTAATATGTGATCTATTCTGTAAAATATTCCATGTGCACTTGAAAAGAATGTATGGAGTCTCAAGGCAAGGTGGTGGAGGTTTAGGAGGCACAGAGAGCACTAGGTCCCAGAAGTCCAGCTAGAAGCGGAAAACCACTCTAAAAGCCAGCAAACACAACAGGAGAGAGAAGAGAATAAGAACAGCAATTCTAGGAGCAGAAAATAAACCACTTTCAGAAAGGTAGGACGTGTGAAAAAAGTGAATTTAAAGCAATGGGAAGAGAGACCCTGGGGAGAGGGGCCGGCTCCCAGCAGCCTCAGAGCTGCGGAGCACAAAATCCAGAGCTTCTACTCTGCTCTACTGAGGGACATTGCTACGGAGGTAACTGGGGGTTCAGCCTCATGGGAACAGTGTGGTTTCAGGACCCATGGGGTCACCAAGGGACCAGGGGAGCCCAAGTGCAGCAGAGCTCCCAGGTATTGGGGCAGAGAAGCCAGCAGCAGAGAAGGAGCCACACAACGCCGCATAGGCTCACCTTGGACTATAGGAACTGAGACATATAGTTCATATAGGGCTGCTGTACTTCAAGCAGGGACCCCACGGGAGGCAGTTCTGGAGACAACCCCTCCTCCCTCCTCGGGGAGGAGTGGTGCAGGAGCGTGCAGTAGGAATCTGCTGGTTTGGGGACTCCAGATGGGGCCATGCGCGCCACAGATAGAAGCGCTCTGCCACGGGCTAGCTGACGACAGAGCGCCAGCTGCAGACAAGGGAGACAGGAGTGATTAATGGCTCTCCTCCAAGGACCTGTGGAAGATTGTGGCGCCCAGCACTCGGCTCCTCTGGAAGAGACTGGGAGGCCGCCATTTTCATTCCTGGCCTCCAGGGCGGTGCAGAAAGCGCTCAGGGAACAAAGACTCCAAGAGTGAACCTGAGCAAAGTGCTTGGCCCATCCCCTGGCAAGGGCGGGGCAATTCCACCTTGGGCAAAGACATTTGAGAACCATGGCAACGGGCCCCTCCCCCAGAAGATCAGTGAGAATATCCAGCCAAGACCTACTTAATCAATCAGTGAAAACTGCAGAACTCCAGAGAATCTTTCTCTCTCATCCATCTACTCTTACCTTGACAAAATGACGAGGTGGAAAAACTCAACGCAAAAAAAGAAGAGACAGTACTGATGGCTAGAGGCCTAGTCAATGTGGACATTAGTAATATGTCGGAAATAGAGTTCAAAATGACACTTATCAAGATGCTAGCAAGGCTCAAAAAAAGCATAGAAGATATTAGAGAATCTCTTTTGGGAGAAATAAAAGCCTTTTCTGGAGAAATAAAAGAAATAAAATCTAACCAAGTTGAAGTTAAAAAAGCTATTAATGAGGTACAATTAAAAATAGAGGCTCTCACTGCTAGAATAAATGAGACTGAAGAAAGAATCAGTGATATAGAAGACCAATTGACGGGGAATAAAGAAGCTGAGAAAAAGAGAGACAAACAACTACTGGACCACGAGGGGAGGATTCGAGAGATAAGTGAT
>JAQQSY010008060.1:0-10092 GCA_028646535.1 Procyon lotor | reverse complement strand
TCCTGCCCCTACCTCCCTGTTACTCCCTCCTACCTCCCCCTGTTACTCCTGCCCTACCTCCCTGTTACTCCCTCCTACCTCCCCCTGTTACTCCTGCCCTACCTCCCTGTTACTCCCTCCTACCTCCCCCTGTTACTCCTGCCCCAGTCCGTCCTGCTTCTCTGCCTGAGCTTCTATCATCACACAGTGAAGGGGCTGGGTGTCCCTTCACCAGGAGACAGTGTCCCTCTCGACCCCCGTCTACCCTCCGCTCCTCTCTCCCCTCCCAGACCCCCCTGGGATGCTCACCACACATCCTTGGGCCACGGAGTAGATTAGGACCACGATGAAAATACACAAGACGGTGCGGATCTGGATCGTCAGGCACCCTGGAAAACACTGAACAACACGACGCGTTGCTGTAAAAACAGATGTTCATGAGTGGGCATGAGGCAGACGGTGCGGAGCGCCCTGCGAGCGGCTGGGGCCCTGCCCACGGCTCCCCGGGCTCGCGAACTCCCGGGTTGAGCTCCTGCTTCCCCTCCCAGGTCAACAAACTGCCCAGGTTAAGTGAAACGAAAATGAAGGTGTTTAAATTAAAAAGAACCCCACCTGCCACCACAAACCCCACGCTGTGACTCTGGCGCTAAACGAACAGAATCGGTCAGTGTGACGTTTTGTCATAGGGATCCTTCCGCCCCAGAAATAACCAGAATTTATATTTACTTAGGTCTTCTTTTATCTGCTTCCAGCACGTTTTACCATTTTCTTTACAGACAGAGGCTTCGCATCATTTTTGTTACAAGAAATTTTGTTTAAAATCCACTTGGATACGTTTTGCAATAGTGAACACGTGACTTTGTGGGTAAAAGTGCCAAGTTCTTTTTAGAGTCACGCTTGTGAAATTCAAAACAAGAACTAAAGTACAGACGGCAGGGACTCTGCACAAGGTGCTGACGAGACGGCCGGCCGGCCAGCCAGGGTGCCTGGGGTTACTCCTCACCTCCCCGCGCTAACCCCCTTCCCCAGCCTCCCGCGGGGAGGTGAGGACCCCCGCTGTCCCCGGTCTGCAGGGGAGCAGAGGCAGCCCCTCCAGCCAGCCCTCCTCATTCCACGGAGTTCACGCAGTGGACCCGGGTGACGCACAGAGACGGGACACACATGCACACACAAATGCGCACGCACGCACGCACACACATGTACCTGGACCCGGGTGATGCACAGAGACGGGACACACATGCACACACGTGCACGCACACATGCGCACACACACGTACACGCACCTGGACCCGGGTGACGTGCAGGTACAGGACGCAGGCCACCAGGAAGCAGATGCAGAGCACCAGCAGCAGGAGGACAAGCACACTCCTAGGACAGAAGTCACGGGGTCACTGTGGGCAGGGCCGAGCACGACGTGTCCAAGGAGAGCCTGAGATTCCAAGCCTGGCCTCCCCACCAAGTCCCTTCCTGTGTCCACCCTTCCTTCTCCCCACCCGGGTGCACCGTGAGGTCGTCCCTCCCGAAGGACGGGCCGCTGGGCACGGCCCTCGCCCTGGACGTCATCTGGGAGCAGCTTTTCCAGACAGAGCTGGGTCCCCACACGGGGCCAGCAGGTGGCCGCCGAGCTCCCAGGGCCTGGGGCAGGGCAGCTTCCCGTGCGTTCTGGAAACTCTGGGAACAAAGGGAACGACCACTAGGGAGGTCCCATCCGAAAGTGATTTGTCCAAAGGAGAGCAGATCCTCTGACCGAAAACAAACACTGCCAACCAAGCCCACCGTGACTTAGCACAACTGGATGTGATTAAGTTCCTGCACTTCCCTTCCTTTCCAGAGGCCACTTTCTCTCGTCGCCTATCTGAAAATGACGCACACTTAGAAATCCACGCGCATTTTCTCCCTCGAAAACGGTCTGGAGTCAAGGGTACACGTGTGCGGATGGAAACGCCGAGCACGGCTGGTGTGTCAGGATTGTTGGCGCGACAACTGAGAAGCCACCACCCCACACGCGGGTGGCAGGGGCACGGCTCCCGGGAGCCCAAGACAGCTGGCTGTGGCCGGCGCCGTCCCCGCGAGCAGGGGAGCACGGGGGAGCACGGGGGAGCACGGGGGGGCCCACGGCGGACACGGAAGGAAGTCCCTCCCCTCCCCCCGGCCGCGGGGCCGCCACACTCACTGCGGGATGATAAGAAGGTAGACGAGGCCAAACAAGGCGGCCAGGACGAGTGCGAGCACGACAGCGCAGGTGAAGTACTCGTCCTGGATCTGGTGGTACTAGGAGACACCGAGGCCCGCCGTCAGCGGCTGCGGGGTCCACCCCCGGGCTTCCCCAGGCTCCCGGGGTGCCGGTCCCCTACCTTGCGCTCGCGCTCGGCCTGCTTGTACTTGAGGGTGAAGAAGTCCAGGTCCGCCACCTCCAGCTCCGTCTGGCGCGCTTCCAGGAGGCGGCCGATGTACCTGTTGACACGGGTGCCCGGGGTGGTGTGGACGACGTTCGCGGAGAAGGACGAGCGGTTTCTGAGTTTCTCCGACGCGGTCCTCAGCGCCCTCCGCTGCAGCCACGGAGGAAAGAAAGCCCGTCACGAGACCCCCCCGCCGACTGCACAGAAAGCTCTTACGCCCCCTCCAGCCCATGTGGTCGCCCGCTGCAGGCTGGGCCGCCGGGCTCGGGGCTGAGAGGGAGTCCGGGCTCCCCCACCTGCTGGCGCTCAGGTCCCAGGTCACTTGGCCCATCATCTCCGCCGGGGACCCGTGCGTCTGCAGACGGGGGCATGCGATGTGCACGCGGCACCCGTGTGGATGGGGGCGGGACCCGGCGGGCACTAAATCAGAGGGGGGTCCTTCAGAAACGTCAATACAGTGGACACCTCTCTAGCAGGCATGAGAAAGGGGAAAAGAGCAAGGTGCTCACGGACGCGGGAGTGAAACGTGGTTCTATGACAGGACTCACGGACGTCCAAAAGGCAATAAGGAATTACCGTGAACAATTCCCCACGTTGACTGGACGACTCAGATCAATGAGCTCCTCGAAACGCACGACCACAAGACACTCAACGCGAAAGAGTATTAGGTTAGTCCTGCAATTACTAAAGAAATTCAATTCCTAACCATAAAACTCCTGAAAACTTCAGCTCCAGGCCCGGAGGGTTTCCCTGGAGAATTCTACTAGACGTTTAAATAAGAATTAACAACAATTCTGTACACTCTCTTGCAGAGAACAGAAAAGGTAACACCTTCCAACTTACTTTCTAAAGTCAATGTTATCCTGATCCTAAGATCAGACCAAAACAGTACAAAAAAAGGAAGACCACAGGCCATCTCTGTCAGTACGGATGCTAAAATCCTTAACAAAACGTCAGCAAATAGAATTCAGTAGTGTGGGAATAGCAGCATACGCCGTGACCATTTCTAGCGACGCGAGTCTGTTTACATATTCGTACGTCGATGCTTACACCGTGTCAACGCCCTATTAACCACCAGATTAAAAAAAATCACATGGTGTGTCAATCGATACAGAAAAAACATTTCACAAAATCCAATACCCATTTCTTGATAAACGTGATCAGAAGACTAGGAAGGGAGGGGAAATTGCCCAACTTGATGGAGATCCACACAGGATCGATAGCTAGCGTCCTACTCGCTGGTGAAAGATGGAGTGTTTTCCCTCTGACTTTCAGGAGTGCTAGAGACCGTAGCCACTGCAATAGGGCAAGAAAAGGAAATAAAAGGTAAATATTAGAAAGAAAAAAACCAAAACTGGCCCTATTTGCAGATAACATGACGGTCTACAGAGAAAATTCCAAGGGGAGGAAAAGCCCTAGAACAAATGAATTCCACAAGGTTACCAGATGCAAGATAGACATAAAAAGGGTATTTATTGGGGTGCCTGGGTGGCTCAGTCTGTTGGGCGTCTGACTCTTGGTTTTGGCTCAGGTCGTGATCTCAGGGCCATTGGACCGAGCCTCGCATCAGACTCTGTGTTCAGTGGGGTGTCAGCTTGAGGTTCTCTCTCTCCCTCTGCCCCTCCTGGTCCCACACAGTTTCTCTCTCTCTCTCTCTCTAAAAATAGAGAAGTAAATAAAGATATTTCTTAAACTACTAATCAACACATGAAGACCAAAGTTAAAACTCAGTGCCATTTATAATCACGGGGGAGAAATGAAGTACTAGGTACAACTCTGGCGAAACACATACACAACTTGTTGGCTGAAAACACTGACGAAAGAATCGAGGATCTCGATACACGGAGCGACCCGCGTGCTCATGGATTAGAAGACATTTTTCTGGGAATCACTCAACCCAATGTTAAGACTTACTGCTTAGCTCCTTCGATCAGGACAGTACGCTGTTGGCAAAGGAGTGGAACACACTAGAAGGCCCAGAAATGGCCTCACACAAGTACGGGCAATGATCTTGGACTAAAATGCAAAAGCAACTCAATGGAAGCAGGGTAGCCTTTTGCACACACGGCTCTGGGCCAAGTGGACATCAAAAAAGTAAACCTTGACCCAAAGCTCACACCTTATAAAAGATGAACTCAAGACGCACCATGGGTTTAACTATAAAACAGGTAGGTATCGACTCTTAGAAGAAACGTGTAAATCTTCGGGGTTTGGGCTACACAGAGAGCTCTTACTACACCAAAAACAAACACAGTTCATAAAGGAAAAAACCTCAGTAAACCGGACATCGTCACCATTTAAAACATCGGTCCCGTGAAAGACAAACCACAGGCTGAGAGAAAACACGTACGAACCACACATCTGACGGAAGAATCAGATCGGGAATTTATCAAGAACCTTCAAAATCCCACGGTACCAGGAAATCACTCGAATTAGAAAGCAAGGCAGACGTTTTTCCAAAAAAAGAAGAGAAAACCATGCAGACAGAAAATAAGGACTTGAAAAGATGGTCGACGGGATTACCCTCCAGGGAAATGCCAAATAAAATCCCGAGGCGTCACTACACGCTTATGAGGATAGGCAGACCGTTCTGAAACCAGGGACGGCACCACAGGCCGCGGAGAAAAGCCAAATCTCTCACTCACGGCTGCTGGGAACGTGAAATGGGGCAGTCGTGCCCCCAGCGGTTTGGGGGTTTCTTAAAAATCAAAGACAAATAACGAAGACGCGTCCGGGACACAGCTCGGCATCTCTCCAAGCACATAAGCCGTTATGTGCACACGAAACTCTGAATGTCAACGGTTACTGCCGTTCTATTTGCAACAGTCCAAGTTGGAAACAAGCAAAGGTCCTTCAAGAGGCCACGCCAACGGGGGTCCCTCCCACCGAGGAATACCCGCGGCCACGGCCTGGAGGGACCCACGGGCTTTGTGCTGAGTCTGAAGAAAGAGCCGAGGTCACAGGGTGTATACGACGCCCTCAAGTGTGAGTCAGGGGACGGAGAGCTTTGGGGGGTGGCGGTGTGACCCCAGCAGAAGGGGGACCGTGGCCGTGAAGGAACTGTTCCAGATGTGCAGTGCAGCCACCAGGATGAGGCCGGCCAAGAGCCACACACACACCGGCCACCGAAACCCCTGCCGTCGTTTGGGTCTGTGCAGACACTGGGCGAGCCGCGGCCTCCCGGTGAGCCGGGATCTCCGTGACAGTGCTCGGTTATCCTGGGAGCAGCCTGCCAGCTCCGGGTCTGCAGAGGCCAACGGGGGACAGGCCTGACCTCTGGGGGCCGGCGCCCTCCTGGGCGTGCGGGGGACTCCGGGCAGTGAGACGGGAGGACCTGCCGCACCCTGACCTGCTCCCTCTTCAATGGGACAGGACGGTAGCTGCGGCCACCTCCTTGGGGCAGGATCACAGTCTCCCTCTTTTTCACACTTTCCTCGACGTTCCCCAGCAAACACGCATGTCCTTGGAGAACGAATCAAAATCAAGGTTAAGAGAAAGCGTGTTGTTGCTCGTTTTGCTGTGGAACTTGGTTGCCCGAGCCTCTTCCTGGACCTGCCAAAGGGAAGGCTGCAGGCTCCCGTGCAGAGACCTGAAAACCAGGGGCTGTGCCACCGTGAGGGAGCTGCTCAACCTCTCTGTGCTCCAACGCCCTGCTCTGAAACACGAGAACAAAGGTGGCCCCCGAGGGGAGCTCTCAGAGGACCCGGGACGTTCATGCTTGGGAGGAGCTGGAAACACGCTGGCCCAGACCGAGTCCTCGGGCTGCCTCTCCCTGTCCTCAGTGGTAACAGCAGGCGGGTTGGAGGCCCGGTCCACAGAGAGGCCCTGGCGGGGCAGACATGCCGGGAACTACACACTCCTCCTGGGAAGCCAGGAAGAAGAGCTGGGCGGCGGGGTGGGCTCCTGGGAGGCTGATGGTCACCGCTCAGCTCACTGACCCAGGGCAGGAGATGTGAGCAGCTCTGGTCGTAGGCAGGGCTTGTGCAGATATGAGGAACAGGCCTGGGCAAGCTGGACTCACCTAGGAAAGTCGGCGTGGGGGCTGAAATGTACTTGCCTGCCCTCTCCTTTCTGCCTGCTGGAATGTGGATGAAATGACTGGAGCCCCAGCATCTATCTTGGGTCATGAGGTGACAGCAAGCAAGCCAAAATAGCACCAGAGAAGAGACTAGTGCAAGATGACTGTGAGGCCACCACACTAGCCCCATCCTGCCCGCTTTCCAGGGTTATTTTAACCATAAGAAAGCCAACCTCGGGTGCCTGGGTGGCTCAGTGGGGTAAAGCCTCTGCCTTCAGCTCAGGTCATGATCTCAGGGTCCTGGGATCGAGCCCCGCATCAGGCTCTCTCAGCAGGGAGCCTGCTTCCCTCTCCCTCTGCCTGTCTCTCTGCCCACTTGTGATCTCTTTCTCTCGGTTAAATAAATAAATAAAATAGGCAGGCAGGCAGGAAGGGAGGGAGGAAGGAAAGAAGGAGGGAAGGAAACTAATCTCTCTTTTATTCAAGCCGCCATGTTTGGGGTTTTCTTCAATGCCACGAAGCCCACGGCTGGCTAGTAGGACCTCCGAGCACACCTGTGTGTGAAGCGGCATCCTTGGGGGCTGGGGTCCGCCTGCGCCTCCACTCCCAGTTGCCCCAAGCCCCACCACGGGGAGACGGGGGGTGAGCTGGGGACAGGAAGGACCACACCCCTGCAGTACCTGGTCTGGGAGGGGCTGGGCAGGAGCGCACTCCCTGGGGCTCAGCACAGACACTCTGCTCCCTGAAGCAGGTGAGCAGCAGAGACAGTGAGAGCGTTTCCCACCCGCAAAGCGCAAGCTCAGGACGGCACACGGTGGGACGCGGCCCTGCCCGGCACCGGCCCCTCTGGGGTGCGGTCGGCAGGTGGCTGTTCCCTCCCAGCCCATACCCTGGTCTCCCTCCCTACCTCCTCTCCCCGGCCCACTCGGGGCCCTGCGGTCGACCCTCACACTGCGGGGACGCCCCAGGACTCCAGGCCTGGCCTGAAGATATCGCTTCACAGGTGACTTTCTAGAAACGACGGGTCACGCTGGGGGCGGGCGGGTTTCCCCACCCAGGGTGGGGCGCAGCAGGGGTGGGGCCAGGCCTGGGCGCCCAAGGCCTTGGCGAAGCTGCTGCCAAGTCCCCTTGATGCCAGAGGAGCAGAACCTCTTATTGGAATGGGCCGGACACACAGGAGGGGGGGCACTGAGGGCACGGGGCTCTGGGGCCGGTGAGAGACCCCATGCTCGAAACGGTCCTCGCTGAGGCCTGAGAAGGAAGGACGCTGCACCTGGCCTGGCTTTCCCAGGGCCGTGCACGCTGTCACCAGGTGGCAGCCCTGGCCTGAGACCCGACCACGGTCAGGGAGCGCCTGCCTGAGCCGGGGTGCGTGGCGCTGAGCGGCTGACGGCCACTGTGCCCAGGACTGGGGGACAGAGACCTGCTCGGGGCAGCCGGTGGCCGCGGGGCTCCCAGCGTCCCCTCCGGCAACACCTGACAGGGGCCCCCTCAGTATCACTACATTCTGAACGCAGTCTCTGCAATTCCACATCTACTCATTTTCAAAAAGTGCCAACGCTTGCTCGTGCAGGTGGTCGCTTCCCACCCACAGCGGCACGGTGAGCGGCAGACGTCCACGGAGCCAGAAGGAAAGACCGTTCATACGAGGTGGAAAGGAGCCAGGGTCACGCCTTGGACCGTGTGTTCGAGAAAACCCAAGACGGCTGAGGAAGACCGTATCGGGACGAGCTTCAGCAGGAACTGAAATGCTGTTCTTATTAAATTCAGACAGAAATGGTAGAAACGGCGTTTTGAGAAGTTGCTGGCCAGGATGGAAACGGGGGAGCCGGTGGGCGAGGCGCGTGGACCAGCAGCGCCGGGCGGGGCGCAGGGAGCTGCAGGGACACGGACCTCACGCCCGCTCTCGCCGACCGGGGACCCGCAGACACGCGCGTCCCGAGGGGATCACGGACGTCCCCGCGCCCCGTGAGAAAAACGCCGTGAGCTGTTCACACCGACAGGGAAACAAAAAATCCAGGTAGAACTGACGCCAGCACAACTCCTCAAGAATTTCCACCAAAATTCTCCCAAATGTGAGCTCACAGTCAAAACCACAAAAAAACCTATGGGCAAGAGGCCCCCAGGAGAGCCCGGCAGAATCTCGCTTCTTCCTGAAAAGCCCCCAACACTGCAGAGACGGAATTCCTCGTCGCGGCACAAAACCCGGATGGCAGGGAAAACGGGAGCGAGCGGAGAGTAGTGCGGACTCGGGAAACGGACAGGCCCCCGCTGGGCTGGGGGGCCCGGGACACGAGGTCACGGGAGGGGAGGGGCGACACTCCTGGCTTGTCCCGGGCTCCTGGGACGCGACCCCTGCTCCAGGCGACCAGGGTCTCTGCTGCCGAGACGCAAGGCCCGCGTGGTTGAAGTGGACCCTGGGACCCCCCGGAGCAGCACTGCCCCCCCAAACCCAGCAGAAGACGAGCACAACCAGAGACAGCTATGACCCTCCCAAGAGGAAAGAGGGAAAGTCCTGGCAGCCAGGCCACGCGGAAGGAGCCCTCAGGGAGGCCACCTTCTGTGGACTGGACAACTTTGAACATGAAGGGGGGCGAGCAGGTGCACAGTGGGAGACCGGCGGGCGGGGGCAGCCGGAGACGAGCCTGCCCGATGGCGCCCGGGCTCGCGGGCCACGGCCAAGGCTCCAGACCTCACGGCAGAGCATCTGACGAGCCCGGATATCCTCAGGGACAGCTGCTGGGGGTCCGGGCACACATTTACCCACCAACGCGGGGAAGGTCAAGTTGCAAAGAAAAAAAAAAAGCAAGATGACAGAAAGACGTTTGCAAGGAAACACAAGCAGCCTGGCTCTGAACGGCACCTACACAGTCGGAAAGCACACAGGGCCGGGCGGCCCGGGGCGCGGGGCCCCTACCTTGTCGTCGTCCTCGCAGGTCATGACGTTGGAGAAGGGGATCTCCGCCTTGAACATCTTCCGACAGTGCATGAGCTGCACCAGCAGGTAGCACACGGTCTTGAACTTCATCCTCTTGGCGGGCTTTATGTCGGAGAGGATGAGCCCTGGGAATATCTGTGCCGACAGCCGGCACGCAGACACCCGTCAGCAGACCCGCGCTGCGCCCCGCGCCCCCGGGCTGGGAGCGGGGACCTGATGGGGACGGGGGTCACCGGGGCCATGACCCACGGCTCCGGCTGTACCCGGGGCCTCCGAAAACCGGGGGGGGCTTCGGTCCTCGGGTGGAGCGGTTTGGGGACCCTGGAGGCTGGGAGTCCCTGGCTGGGGCAACAGCTGGCGGAGGACCACCACCCGGTCACCTCCGGGGTCCCTGGCCCTCAGAACCACCCTCCACTCCCACACGGGTGACTCCTGCTGTCCTGGGGTCCGGCGCCAACCCCTCGGCCGGCCCTCCTCCACGCCCACCAACACCTGCCGTAGCCTCCCTCCCCTTCTTCAGGAGGGAGCTCGCTGAGCCCACCCGGTCCTGGCCCCGAGCCCCCCACAGCCACGATCCCCAGGTCATGAGGACAGCACAGCCCTGATCCACAGGCAGGACGGCAAAGCTTGAAGCTGCCCCTCCTAGCCCACCTGCGTATGTCCTGAAGGAGTCCTGGGGCCACCTATGTCTGAGCCCCACCCCTGCGCCCTGAGCCCCTCCCCTGCGCCCTGAGCCCCACCCCTGCGCCCTGAGCCCC
>JAQQSY010008059.1:0-10092 GCA_028646535.1 Procyon lotor | reverse complement strand
AGAGTAGATCAAATTCCAAACTTCTTACCATGGCTTCTTACCAGGACACAGCATAGTCTGTCTAGCCCCCGCCCAGCCCTCCAACCTCATTTTCTACTTTTATTCCCCCATCCCTCTGAGTTCCATCCAAATAGACCTGTTTCTTGAATGTCCAAGTTCTTTCCTGAAGTCTGAAGTCAGACTGTGTGCTTGTTGTTTTTTTCCATCACCACACAGCCCTGTTTCTGCATGCAGCTTTTTTACACTTGATCACATTCAGTGATCAAGGCCCTCTTCAGATAGGCCTTCCCTCATGATAAACTGAAGCACATCACCTATTTATTCTCTTTCACAGCACCTTTTTAACATTTTCATAGTTCTTTCATATTTATTTAGGTTTTTTTTAAGATTTTATTTGTTTGAGAGAGAGATAGAGCACAGAGGGAGAGTGAGAGAGAGAAGCCGACTTCCTGCTGCGTAGGGAGCCCAATACAGGGCTCCATCTCAGGGACCCTGAGATTCTGATCTGAGCAGAAGGCAGATGATTAACTGACTGAGCCACCCAGGTGCTCCTGCATATATTTAGTTTTAAAAGGCTGTCTCTCTCTTGCTCTGCCCCCACAGCCTTGAGCTCCCTGGCGGCGGGAGCCCTTATACACCAGCACCTGCCACACAGTTGGTAAGCAGTGAGCAATGAGAGGCACAACTAGCCTCACAAAGTGATTGCAAAGAGGACTCTTACAGGATGTATTGGTTTGGCAGACTCTAAAAAATCACATAACTCCGTATTCTTTTCATGTGTGTGTAAAATTTAATCCCAAATTATTCTCTCACTTGAGTTACAAAATGTGACAAATCATTTCCTATGATTTAAGGATTGGGTTTAACCTGAAAATCTAAGTGAGTATAAGATCAAAGTTGAAACTGCAGTGTATTTTGGATGTCTTGTATGTCTGTAGTAGAAAGCTTTCAGTATTTTCGTTGTTTTCTTCCTTTCACAGACTGAGACAACACTTGGACTCAGTTCGTATCAACAGAAAAGGTAAGGAAGGAATATATATATATATATATGTATGTATATTTTATAACATAAAATTTTATGTATTTAATGAGATACTAACATAATTTCAGTTCCTTTGGGGGATTCTAGCAATGCTGTTCTTCTCTTGCACCAACTTTTTTGGTGACGAGGAAAAAGCAAATTACAAATCACATTTTATCATATATTTCAAGTGTGGAAAACCAGGTTGAGATCTGAATTTGTATGCGAAGTATCGTATAGTCTTTTTCCCATCATATCCGGGGAGGATCAGTTTTGTAACTCTGTAGTTAACTTCTCATGGTGATCGCTACCTTTAATGGACTGACTATTCCTGCCCTTGGTTACCACAAGGTGTCTGCCTGCAGGCCCCTGGGGGAGGAACTCAGAGCTGTGAAACCCAGTCTCTTAGTCACTGAAAGAGACACCTTTTGAACACAGCTTCTCTCTGATAACAAACAAGGGATTTGTTTTACTCTCAGGTGTTAGGAAAATACGTACATGCATGTGAATTTGAAGATGTCTTTCTCACAGCCAAATTCTTTGGTCTTTTGGTAACTTCTCACATCTAAAGGAAGACAGTATAAAAGAAAGTTACTATCCTGATAAACTTCCATACAGTGAGGAAGTGAGGGTGGGTCTGCACCTGGTATTTAAAGGGGAACGAGAGCTGTGAATTAGATATCCTTGAATGTCCTCAGGCTAGTTAAATGCAGATTTCATCAACAAAGAATTTTATTCTGAGAGAGAAGTAGCACATCTTTAGAGTAAGACAATTAAAACTCAACTTCATAAATAAAATAATGAAATTCCTTCAGTATTCACTGGTTTTGCTGTTTTCACTCTCAGATCTGCAGTAATGTGATCTACTTCCTAATTGTTCTGTCCATCTGCTTAATTTAATATGCCCTGTTGAGACCTGCTTTATTTACCCCGTGAACCCTACCCAGAAGACCCACCCACTGCCTACACTAAGATGTAGACTTCTCCACTCTTGTATTATATAGTATAATGCCACCTTTCCACCCCTCTACCCCTTCCCAAATATTTTTGGCACTGGGGTGGATTATTTCCAGAACACCGCATGCCTAGGTTGATGCCACCTTGGCTAGACCATCTGAGAACCCTGGAACTCTCTGACTCCTCTAGAGCTAAGCTAGTGGGAAGAAAAACACATCTGTTATCTTGTGCTTCTTCCTTGGTACTTTATTCCTGCGGTTAGGAAATTAGCTATGAAATTGTATTGGCTGCATTTATGAAGATGATGTTATTCATCCATGATCAAGATTTGGCTTTAAGTTATTTTCCTAGTATAATGAAGAATTTACATCAATACATAATTATATTCTGATCTCATGTTCCACTTATCTGTGATCCACATCTGCCTAACAAGCTACCCCAGTTTACTGGCATAGAGCAATCATATTATTATGCTGTCAGACTCTGTAAGCCAGGAGTTTGGACAGAGCACAGCAGAGACAGCTTGTCTGTGCTCCGTGATGATGGGGGCCTCAGCTGGGGAGACTCCAGAGCTGGAGGCATGTTCACTCACATGCTGATGTTAGCTTGTTACCTGGAATTCAGCTGGGCTGTCACCTAGAATGCCTACATGTGGGTCCGTCTGTGTGGTCTTTTCACAAAGACTTGTTCGGGCTCTCTCACAGCATGATAGCTGGATTTCAAGAGTGAACATCCCAAAGAGAGCCAGTAGAAGCCGTATCACTTTTTTTGACCTTCCCTCTGAAGTCATATGGTGTTACTTCTGTTGGCTGCTGCTATTCAACCAGTCACTTAGGTTGGTCTTGATTCAATGCATGGGGAAAGGGGGAAGATGTGGGGATGGGGAATGAACCCTACCTATCTATGGCAAGAATATCCGATGATTTATAGATAGGTTTTAAAACCATCACACTTCACTTTTTTTTTTTTTTTAACAAGATCATGAATTCATTAAACTACTAGGTTCAAATTGGAATGTGTACGCTATGGATGTGAAACTGGATTAGGTACTAAACATATGTTTTTAGCTCAGGCTGCTGTCACAAAATACCACATAGACTGAGTGGCTTAAAAAGCATTTTTTTCTCACAGTTGTGGAGGCCAGAAGTCCAAGATCAAGGTACTGGCAGATTGGTTCCCCAATGAAGGCTCTGTCCTTGGCTTACAGATAGCTGCTGTTTCCCTTTCATCCTGAAATGGCAAAGGGGGAGAATAGAAGCAAACTCTCTGGTGTCATTTCTTTTAAAGGCACTAACACTATCATGAAGGCCTCATTCTTGTGACCTTCTCTAAACCTAATTACCTCTCAAAGCCTATCATATGGGGGTTAGGGCATCAACATGCAAATTTGGCAGGGGATACAATTCAATCCATAATAATATACAGGCCTAAATTTAGGTTTTGAACTTCATATCAACTAATAAAAAACTAAAAAAACTAAAGAACTATATTTGTGACTCACCCTTAATAAGTCATTTTAAAACATAAATATGACATGGAAAAGCAAATATAGCCTCCACACTTACCAAGAACATAATCAGAACATAGCTCACATAAATTTAGCTGGTGTTTTTAATATGTGTCTCAGGACTGCCCAAAGTAAACACTGCCAGAGCTCTAATTTAAGTAAGAATAACTTAAATAAAATGCACATGTAAAATAAAATGTGAATGAAAATATAAGTGTGCAGTTGTGTAACAACAGAAATTGTGAATAAAATGTGTAGTTGTAAAACAACAGATTATATATTTTTTTTTCAGTTTAGAAACAAACTATTCTGTAAAAATGTCAGCATTTGGGTTTGGGTTTCAAAATTTGACTAGGTGAAAGTTATATGATTACAAAGAATTCTAAGTACAGGAGACCCTAGTAGGTAGTCTGATTACCAGTCCTGTGTTGTGTTCACTCTGACTGTGTGCATAACAAGTATGTAGTTCTTCTGTATTCCCTGGATTTTCTTTTTTAGTCAGTATTCTTGAAGTGTCTGAAAGTACCTGCTCAGTGCTGGGACTGAGTGCCTAGCCCCTGCCTTCAGGCGTCTTGAAGGGCAATGAAGACATCCCTTCTGATGAGGTCATAAAGCATAGGTGTTAAAGTGACAGAACACAGCCTACTTTGTGGAAAAGAGCACACTCTGAAAAGGATGACATAAAAGGTTGTAGGGATCAAAGTACATGAGACACAGCATGCCCTTCGCATGCATCATCTAAACAATCCTCAGGGCCCAAGTGACAGCTGAAGTGAAGGCTGGCTTCTGACTCCAGAGCCTGGTCTCCACCTCTGGAGATTGCTGCCTCTACCAGTCTCTCCGCGCGGCATGGCCAGTGTCCACTGAGCATTAGATTGCGGGAGGCACGCTTTGTCTTTCGAACTTCTCTAGTCTTTTCTACAACAGTTTCTCACTGTTGGTGCTCCTCAGTTGTATAGTCCACACACTGCCTGCCTCCTGGCTTTATTAATAAGCCGCTTGATTCCACCCCATCCTTTCTTAAAATTCCTGTAGCTGATCTTTTGGATCAAAACTCTCACTCTCTAAGTGAAACTTAACCTGCTCCAGGGAAATCTGTATCATGAAAAGCTCAGCTAAAAGAATGATTCTGTATCTAGTGGATTGTATAGCAGTACAATGGTAGATGCTAGCCTCTGGCTACCATTTCTTTCTCCCCTGCCTTTTCCTCTCTCTCCACCCTCTCACCACCTACCTTTATCATCTTCGTTAGTTTTGGGGACAGGCTTGCCCCCAAGGGCTTTCAGGACACTCTGCAAGGGAATGAACTGCTGCTTTCATGACCTCGGAATTGTGGGAAGTAAAACCATGGAAAACAATTTTCCAAGATACCCCTTTTTTTCTATCCCTCTCCTTTGTCTGGCTTACTCCTGATTTGTTTTAATATGGTTATCACATGATAATATTTTGTTTAAAAAGCATGTGTTGGCTCTACGATAGAATGGTGGAGGATGTGTGTATAGTGTTCCATCAGTGTTTATTTGAATTCAACACCAAAATATTATAATAAATACCAGGAGTGGTTGAATATTTTGTGACATGAAGCCGTCTTTCATGATTGACTTTTCCTGGGAATGTGGAGCCCTGTGGTGGAAGATTAGGAATCAAAAGTCCTGAGTTCTCTTTTTACCATCTTGGGGGCCTTAAAAGAAGCTACTTAACTTTAGCATGACTTTAATTTGCAAACTGGGGAAAATTATTTCTCTGCCTGATATATCTTACATATGATACAAGGTTATGTATTTATATAAGGTTGTTGTGAGGATCAAATGAAAGGTTTATTTGGACAACTGTAGTTTGCAAACTTTGAAATGGTATATGAATTTAAGTTGTGGATGTGTGATAATTTATTTGCTCACTCAGCAAACTTTTGCTGGCATCTTCGAGTATGCCAGGCTTTGTTGTAAGAACTGGTTACTTAGTAATTGTATTTGTTATCCCATGCCATGTAATAAACTACTCCCAAACCTAGCAGCTTCAAACAGCAAGCATGTATCATCTTCTTGTTTCTGGGAGTGAGGAATTTGGAAACACCTTAGTGAAATAGTTGTGGCTCAGGATCTCATGATCCTGAGATCATAAATGATCTCAGAGAGATCATAGTCTCTCTGAGACTATGCAGCCAGAGAGTCATAGTCTCTATGCAGCCAGAGAGTAGTCTGGAATAGATAGGACTCTATAGCTTCTTTAGATTGGATGTTAAGGAAGGCTTCTCTGAAATGGTGTTTAAGCTTACCTGGTGAAAGTCTTAGGGAAGAGCATTTCAGACAACGAATCAGCTAATGCAGAGCTCTTGGGTTGGGAATATTGCTATTGTTGTTATTGTCATAAGAGCTGAAAATGTTAGTGTATACAGCTAGGTAAGAAGCATATATGTGTGTATCTGTGTGTGTATACACTTAATGTTCATAAGAAGAACCAGATTCTTCTAATCTTTAAGTTTCCTGGTATATCTGGGAAATAAGCCAAAAATATTGGGCTGGGAAATACATGATGTTGGGATTCTTTAATTGACTATATAATTTGCTTATTATTAAGTACAACTCTTTTGTTTGCCTATAGTAGCCATAAGCATCTAGAAGATTGTAGTTAGATCCAAAACTTGGTAATATATTAATGGAAGATAAAATCTGCTAATATTTACAGTTTGACTAATATCTGTTTTAAATTTTATGAAAAAGCTAAAGAGAATGTCCTTAAGCTGTTTTTTAAAAGATTTCATTTGGGTTTGTACTTTGATTTTTTTCCAGTTCTGGAGCTTTTAGCTAGCTGCACATGAAGTGACAGATATATATAAAAAAACTATTTTGCATAAATCTTGAAGACTGTAGTAAGTTGATGATAGGAAGTCAACTTACCAGAAGTGAGCTTAAGTAAGGATAGGATTAACTTTGCGTTAAACCACAAAAGCAGATGTTGGTAAGCTCCTTTGAGTAGGCCAGTTTACTTCACTTACCTTTTTTTTTAGAGCATCACATTATTCTCACCTTAAATACAAGTGTGACAGAATTGAGATTTCTGGAATGGTGGTGTGAGGAGCTTGGGGACTTCTCCCCATAAGAAACATTTGTTAGGATGATCAAAACTAGCAAAGACAGAGTATCTGAAGATTGTTCAAAGGATTTACAATGAATTAAAAAATATTTATTCAACAAATATTTGAAAACACATTTATACTAAATAAATGTGGTAAGAACAGCGTGGGAGGTCATAGCATTCAAGCTAGAGACTGCACCATTCACAGTTCTGCCTTGTGTAAGAAATATTTCAGTGGGCTTGACAGACAAGTAGATGTTCCCATCTCCCCCAGCTCCCTGGGATGGGACAGCTATTCCAGTTGGATGTGGCAGCCAGGGAACATTGGCAGATCTCATTTTCTGTAGGCTCCATGCTGTAGAGGCTTATTTTGAGTGGCTGGTGGCAATCAGGTGATGTTTGTCTCCCCTTCCACCACCCTTTCCAAGTATGGGCATCAGAATGGGCACCTGGTGAAAAGAACAGTCCTCCTTTCCTACACAGCTCTGTGTCCTAGGGAGCTTTTTCAGTGTGCTCAGCAGCTGAGTGGCAGGCCTCACATGCCCCAGCTTCCTAGGCAAAGCCTAGTCTAAGTAGATTTGGCAGTCGGTGAACCTAGGGGTAAATCTGACCAAAGATGTGCAAGACTGTACACTGAAATCTCCAAACATTACCAAGAGTAAATAATGAAAACCCAATTAAGTAGAGAGAGAACACTGTATTCATGGATAAGAAGAGTCAATATTAAGGTGTCAGTTCTCTCCAAATTGATCTATATATTTCAGTGCAATCCAAATTAAAATCCCCACAGGCTTTTTTTTTTTTTTTTTTTTTTTGGTAGATATTGCCTATAGTCTAGCTAATACTGAAATTCATATGGAAATGAAAGTAACTTAATAATGTAATAGAAATAATCTTTTTTATCAAAGATTATTGAACATGTAGAGAACCAATAAATGGACCCATAACTAAGGGGGAAAAAAAAACAAGAAATGTCTAGAAATGACAGAGGTGATGGAAGTAGCACCCAGGGAATTTAGTACATCCATCGTATATGTTCAGTGACTTAAAGGAAAGCATGAATACAATGAAGGAAAAATGGACATTGTAAAAAAACAAAATGGAAGCTCTGGAGCTGGAAAATACAGTTTATGAAGTGAAAAGTTCACTGAGTAGGATTAATCACAACATGGACATTACAAAAAAAGAAGTGAATTTGAAGACATAGTGATGGAAGTAACCCAAACTGAAGCACAAGAAGAAAAAAAATGACTGGAACAAGAATGAACAAAGCCCTGGTGACCTATGGTACAATGGCAAGCAATTTAACACAGGTGCAATTAATTCCAGGAATTGGAGGAAGGTGGAGGGCTGTTGAAGAACTTCAGTAAACCCAGTGCACAAGAATTAACACGAAGAAAACTACACGAAGTCACATAATATTCCAGTTGCTGAAAAACAGTGACAAATTGAAAAGCAGCCAGGAAGAAATAAATCACATGTAGGGATACAAAAGCTGAGAATGACTGCTGGCTCTTCATCAAAGACAGTGCAAATGCAAGATCAGCAAAATCTTTAAAATATCAAAGCATCATGCTTTTGACAGCATGCTATCAAAAATCAGCTTCTTTAAAATGTTTTTTAAAAAAAAAGGTTGTCAACCCAGGATATTATATGCAGCAGAAATATCCTCCATAAATATATTTCCAGACAAAAGCTAAGAACATGTGGCCAGCAGAATGTCATTATAAGAGATGTTAAGGCAGTTCCATTAAATTCTGAAGGTGGTAACCATTACAGATGAAAACACAGCTCTAGACACATTAATGGAGCTCACCAAAAAGGTGAAAGTATGTGGAAAAATATAAAAGACATGTTTTCTCATTAAAAGTTTTTTTTGAGATAACTGACTTCTAAAACTAAAATAATTACAATGCTTTATGAAATCAATAACTTGTATACATCACATGTATGATGACAGCACAAAGGACAAGAGGGAAAATTGAGTTGTGAAGTTCTTACATGTATGTAAAGTGGTATATTATTTGGAGTTAGACTGTGATAAGATGAAACAAATACTGGAAGATAATATTAAAATTATTAAAAAAGAAAAAACCCAAAGAGAAAGAAAAAAACCCATAAAGCAGTCATGTATATAAAGTGAAATACTAAAAGAATACTTGATCTAAAGGAAGGCAAATAAAGAAAACAGAAGGAAGAAAAAGCAGATGGAAAAAATAGAAGACAAATAGCAAGATGGTAGACTGAAATCAACTATATGAAAAATGAGAATAAATATAAACAGTTTCAAAACAGTTGTCAGACTGTATTAAAAAAGAAAGATCCTTTCTTTTTTAGCCTCCAAGTGTTTGAGCTCCTGGGTGGCTCAGTCGTAGGGCGCCTGGGTGGCTCAGTTGTTAAGCGTCTGCCTTGAGCTCAGGTCATGATCTCAAGGACCTGAGATCAAGCCCCGCATCAGCCTGCTTCTCCTTCTCCCACTCCTCCTGCCTATATTCCTCCTCTTGCTTTCTCTCTCTGTCAAATAAATAAATGAAATCTTAAAGAAAAAAAAAGATCCAAGCATATGCTGTCTATAAGAAATATACTTTAGTTTTCAAATTACATTTACTTTTATTACCTACTGTTTTAGTTCAGAAAAAAAAATGCAAGAATAGTACAGAGAATTTCCATATGCCCTTGGCCTAGATTCCCTCCTTATTTACCATTTTGCATTTACTTTATCATTTATTATCTCCCTCTCTACCTCTTCTGTCCTTCCTTTTTCTTCCCTCCCTACCCCTATCTGTCCTTCTATATATACATGTAATGTATATGTAATTATTTTTCTGAATTTTTTGAGAATCAGTTATAGATATCTTGCTCCTTTACTCCTAAACCGTTAGTGTATATTTGTTATAAAGAGGGCATAATTTTATAAAAGCAGAGAATATATATTAAATTCAGTAAGTTAACATTGACACACATAGTATTTTATCTATAAACTTTAATTTGTCAATTGTCCCATTATTGGGACAATTTTTATTTTTTTTTCCCCAAATATGTTTATTATACTTTTTCAGTGTTACAAGATTTATTGTTCATGCACCACATCCAGTGCTCCATGCAACATGTGCCCTCCTCAATACCCACCACCAGGCTCACCTACCCCCCATCCCCACCCCTCCTAAACCCTCAGTTTGTTGCTCAGAGTCCACAGTCTCTCATGGTTCATCTCCCTCTCTGATTTTCCACCATTCCCCCTTCCCTTCTTTCTCACAATGCCCTCCATGTTTTTCTTTGTGCTCAGCACCTAAGTGAAACCATAAGGTAATTGCCTCTCTCCACTTTACTTATTTCACTCCGTGTTGATACAAAAGTTGGATATTTGTCCTTTCTAAAGGAGGCGTAATATTCCATTGTATATATGTGCCATATCTTCTTTATCCATTCATCTGTTAAAAAGCATCTTGGTTCTTTCCATAGTTTGGCAAATGTGGCCATTGCTGCTGTGAACATTGGGGTACATGTGGCCCTTCTTTGTAATGCATCTGCT
>JAQQSY010008058.1:0-10092 GCA_028646535.1 Procyon lotor | reverse complement strand
TAAAACGCTATTTTACAACTAGTGAAGCATTCAATATTTTTGTTTTTTTTTATCCAAATGACTCCAAAAGTCAAACAGTGGAAAAGGAAAATCTTTTCTTAAATTCTTATTTTGTTAGGGACTGCCCCGTGATAACTAAAAGGTTTTCCACTAGACAAAATAATCATAAATTGAAGATATTATATATGTAAAATCTGTAGGGTATAAAATACAAAAGTGTGAAGTCAGTCTATCTGGGTCTGATTTTACCATTTAATAATTCTGTGATGTTGAGCAAGTTAATAAAGTCAACAATCCTCAGTCTCGTCATCTGTAAAATAGGGATAATAATGGTACTTAATGCATCGGATAGCTGGGAGGAGTTACCAAGATCGCAAATGTATGAAGTTCAGCAAAATTCTTGGAACATAGCTAATGCCGGAAAATGGGTTCCACCTTATGATTTATTTTATGTATTTAAGAAGCCAGTCATCTAACAGAAAAACAAGAGTTTAGATCACTCCCACATAAAGCAGGAGGTGGCAAGAGCCAAGAACGTATCGGAGACGATTTGCAACAGGTGTTGAGTGAACAACTAAATGTTCCCATCTTGAAGAAAGAAGGAATCCTGGAAAGATGGAGTGAAGAAGTGGCATTTGGGATGGGCTTTGAAGGATGAATAGGATCTGAAGCAGTGAGAACATCATGAGCAAAGGGCTCATGAGTTGCCTGTGGCTTGGCAGGAAGACCATACCTACTTGTGCGTGATGATGGTGGATAAAACTGGGAAGGCCTGACCATGCAGACACTACAAGGCTCGGGCCATGGCGTGTGCTCATCACAATGACATTGCCATTACTATACATTTGCCATAACCCTGAATACTTTTAATTCTCTTAGCACCATGATAAATTACCCACCTATTATTGACTGGCATCATAATAATTATTTATTAGTATATTCAGAGTATGTCCATTTATTTCATTAATACCTGTAACAGCCCTGCTTGGCTGTCTGGACAACTCACACTGTCCAACTCTAGAAGAAAGTCACTGGGGGCAGAACAAAGCTGTCCGAGCTCACGCAGACCACGCCACAGCTCGGCTTCGAGAAACTGAGCTCAGGCCTCCCCATGGGGTTACTAGGAGCAACCAGACCCAACCTCCCCAGAAGATCAGATAAGTGGCTCACATTCTGAGAAAGGCAGGACAGGACGCGCTAGAATCCCTCCAAGTAATCAGGAGCATTCCATCTGACCTGTCAGTTCTCTGAAGGTCTTTGTGGGCAATGAAGACACCCAGACGTAATGGGAAGCTGTCTGGCAGGATTGTGCCAGGATCCTGTGCCATGAACAAGACACAGATCCTCCTTGACTCCCGACTCCCGATGGGGTTACATGCTGATAACCCATCATGAGCTGAGAACATGGTTAAGTCTGAAACTACACGTACCACACTGAACCTACCAACATCCTCGCTTACTTAAACATTCTCAGAACACCTACAGCAGCCCGCGGCTGGGCAAAGTCACCTCACGCACAGCCTGTTCTATAACAAAGTGTGGACTACATAACGCAATGGATCGAATACGAGAGGGAAAGTGACCGACAGAAGGGTTGTTGGGGTGGTTGTGGTTGTGTGTGTATCAGTTGTTTGCCTTCATGATCACGTAGCTGAAGGCTGATGTGGTCCCTGCTGCTGCCCTGCACCGAGAGACAGGGTCATACACCCACCGCCAGCCCAGGAAAAGTCCCAAATTCAAAATTCTAAGAACGGTTTATGCTGAATGCGTTTCACTCTCGTACCATTACGAAGTTAAAAAGCGGTACGTCAAACCACTGTAAGCCAGGGAAGATAAAAATTTGAAAGTTAAATCTTTAAATTTAAAAATTAAGTAGAGGCTCCATTTAAAATTCCTACACAGAAACAGAATTCATCTGTACTTCCTTCATTCTAAGAGCACAGAGTTTCATTTGTTCTAATACAGATATGCAGGAAATTTAATGAAGAATCATTAATGAATGTTCAAGTTTTCAGCCTAAGTTACATATAAATGTGGATAAGGCTGTAGCCATTACCATCCACCAAAAAAAAAAAAAAAAAGGATATGCTGATTAAAGTATTTAGGGGAACACTAAATACTCAGAGAATAAGCAATTATAAAGATGAACTGTATTAGAGCTAAAATTTACTGAACAGCCTACCCTACAAGCAAACTCAAAGCAGCACCTCAAAGCCCTAACATGAAGCCCTCAGCCTGTACATCGGTCAGCTTCAGCTCTCTATCCCCCAATCCAAACCAACCCTTGTTGAGCATCAGAAATATATACAAGTAAAAATATTTAAGGCTCTAGGTGCTGCTGTGATTCATATTATTTGCAGGTGTAGACGAGTACTCAGTTACTTATCTGAGAAGGGACTACCCACTCGTCTTCATTAAAGCCATGGATTCCACTTGGATTCCTGGGACTGACATCAGTTTTGCTTGAGTTGCCCATACCTCTAGCCTCCCTGCCTAGTAGGTAGAAGTTAGCTTTCCCACTTTAGGCCCATAACCCATTCAAGACAAAGTGTTTTTTTCCTGCTCGAAGCTAAATAACTCATCCAGGGATCTCCACTTCATTAGCACCATTATTTAGCCAACTGAGCAGACTGCCTCTGATCCATATGTTCACAGATTGCGAACAAAAAGGAGAGAAATTTCTGGAACTCCTCTGCTCTCCTTTATTGCTTTCAGTCTGGATTTACTTAAACCACTCAAGTGTTGGGTTCCTATCCAATATTTAAACTGCTCAGGCAAAGGAGCTTGCCCAGTCTCTCTCTTTTTGACAGATTATAAAAGTACTATCTATGTTTATCCACATCCTCTCTTCCCATTTTAACTCAAGCCTGGAAAAGACATCAAGGGGTACCATTAAAATGAAGCGCAAAATAAGAGTTTTTGCAAAGGAAGAAACCGGGAGAATGTGCATCAGTCATAGATCTGAGTAAGAGACAGGTGGGGCTAGGGAGGGAGGGATAGGTAGGGACTCCGTGACTAGGCTCACCAAAAATCGCGGAAATGCCGAGGTGTAGGGAAACCAGAGATAAGGGAACAAAGCAGACCACCCTGCCCTGGGCATCAGAGATGGAGTCTTTTTATGGCAGTCACCCTGTGACCAACAAAGAATGACCAGACCCTAAAAAGGAAGTAGGCCATTAAAGATGTCATCACCAGTCCTTAGTCAAACCAAGACATCACAAGAATGATAAGCAAGGCCGCAAGCTCCCTGGTCAGTTCTAAATAAAAGACTGTCAGTGGGGGCCCATGTTGGCAACTCCGTTGGGACCCCCCTCACTCCTGAGCGCTTTTACCATATTCTTGCTTAATAAAACTCTATCCTGTACTCACTCTCCTTCATCATGAGATCCAATCTTCAACTCCGTAAGACAAGAACTGTGCTCCCCTGCTTCCCACCCATGTTTCTCCCTCTCCTCCCTTTTGCCCACGTGGGACAGAGACAGTGAAATCACAGACATCTGGTAAGTGTCCACTCTGTTGTGGGCCCTGAGCTGGTACCTAATTATTCTGTTTCATCTTCATTGTTAATAAAGTAAATATGGCTACTCCCATCTCCCAAGGAGAAAACGGTCTCCGAGCATTGTCAAAAGTCACACTTGGCAAGTCTCGGAGGTGATATTTGAAAGTAGTTATTTTTAACTCCATGGGCCTGATAGAAGTAAAGGATGGGAAATTAGGAGAAGGGCTCTTGGGGTCTTCAGGGAGCCTCTCAGACACAATCACTGGTGTCTCCTATCTCCAGACTTCCCAGGAGCTGAGGGAGCCAGCGTGGGTGGAAAAGCAGTCTGAGAACTAGCAATTCTTTCTAGCACTAAACTCTAAAACTTAGAAATGTGAGTTCAAGTCCTCTAGCATTTTACCTAGACTCTTCCATTCAGTCTGTCAAAGCAGGAGATTAGAAAAAGTTACCAATGACGGTATATTATAGAACAAAAAGCATGAGGTTGGGAGGGGATTCTCTGTATTCTCACTTCTAGAAAACTCGGTATAGCTGAAAAGAGAGTGAGCATGTGAGAGAGGGAATGAAAACATTCAAGAAAGTCTTACTTTAACCTAAACACCTCCCCAATACATGGAAATTCCACATCCAATCATACAGAATAACGTACAGCAAGTGAAAGTTCCATCTTGGAACAAGTAGAAGGCTTAGATAAACTACAAAGGAAAATCAGGTATTTAATGTATCAGGGAGCTAAGGACACACAAAAAGGACACCATGTCCAGAGAAGGAGGAAATGTGTACAGGTGAGCTAGGTATCTACAGACACCCTTCCCGGGGCACATGTGCCAAGCCCCTGAGAATTCTGCTTTGGCCAAGGCAGAAGCCACAGCTGGAGCAAGAATAAAAAACAGGAGAGATTTTAATGTTCACAGGGGCTGGAGTGCCAATGCCAGAGACCAACACAGTTTCCCCTGGAGATGTTTGCGGACTTCTGAAGTGGTGCAAAGCAGGAGCTAAGGAAGGAAGTAAAAGAACACAACACAACACAACACAACACAAAAGCCTATAAGAGAGCAGAAGAAAAATTCCGACAGTCCCTTTGTTTTGAGGAGACAAAGACTCACCAGGTTGTCACTAGAAATTGCCATTAAAGAAAATGATGTTGTGACCTAAGAAAAAGTGCAGGAAACACGCCCAAGAAGGGATCCAACAAGGACAGAAGTGAAGATGAACCCAGGAGGAGAGTGGTGAGGAGAGCAGTTGGTGAGAACTTCGGGCCCAGGGGAGAACAGAACAATCTCTAGAAAGGGGTCTTCTGGGGAAAATAATAGAACAGCTAGTATTTTGGTAGTTGGAAAAGAATCTTGATAGACACATTCGGCAGATATGTCAGACCATTCCTAAATATATTATTGATGGGAACGAAGAAGACTATACCAAAATTGAGGCACATATTTACCCTATGAAAAATTAAAAGGTGCATGAGCCTACTACTCTGTTTAACCATGAACATTAATAAAATATTAGCAAGAAAACTGTAATGCAAGCATATTTAAATCATGGAAAGAGAAAAACTGTGATTGAGGAGAACACATAAGGAGGTAGATCTTCACCCACACAAGAAAACCAATAAATAATATCTAAAATGCAAGTTTTTTTAAACTAATAAAGCACAGTATTTAGAAGGAAAGACTTAATAAACCACTGGACAAAAATAATTGAAATCTTTTATTTAGGTAGGGATGAGAGGAGGAGAGTGGGAGGGATTGCTAATTTTCAGTACAAGACTTTTTAACACTATTGGCTTTTAAACCAAGCAAACGGGCAAGCTTAATAAAAAATACTCACCATTTTTTAAAAGCCATGACATAATTTTATAGAGATGTCCACTGAAAACTATCGAAAGAAATTATCATTCCCCAAAAAAGGACTCTTCCATCCTGTAAAAACTTTTGTTATGGAGAAGAGCCAAAAGGAATTTTCGTATGTGTGGTATATAATCTGTGCATTCACACAGTACCTGCAAATTGGAAAAAGGAAAAAAAAAAAAAATACTATCCCCTGAATCTCAGTTGTAATCATGGATACCTTGGGATTTCTGGGAAATAACTGCTTGCAAAACCAGCAAACCACCCAAGACACACAGCATGATTCAGAAATCCTGGCTTTTAAAATTGTGCCAAATAATCATTGTTTATTGAAGTCTTCAGTGTAATGACACAACTATCTTCCCATGAACTTGCAGACATTTATCCAACAAATATCTATTGAGCACCTACCAACTGCTAGGCACTCATTAAATACCCAGAGTTCAAAGATGAACTAAAAAAATAGGTCATGCCTTCAGAAAACCCAAAGAAGCTCATGTAGTCTCTCGGTCACCATTATCTCAAAGAACAGAGGTTCCCATATGGCGGACTACCTCACGATTTAACCCAGTCCCACCAAGTCAACATCGACAGACTTAGATAGTGTTCAGGGACTTGAATGTGGTGATTCTAATAGTATCACCACAATTCCTAAACACTATCCAGGGTCTAGAATCCCTACGAGACCAGGACATGAAGTTAGTGAACAAGATCAGGGACATATCAATCTGTCAATGGAAAACCAGTTGGTTGCTCCAGCTGAAATGGAGAACATCAGTCCTTGTGACAGCTGCGAAGTCAGTCTCAAAATGTTTGTAATTACAGACTAAGTCCCCTCTACTCTCTTCTAAACCCAGGATAAAGAGCCACCTTTCCACCTATGAGGAAATAAGACTGTTTGACCACATGTGACAACCAGTGGAATATATTACAATTACATACATATTTAAGGCTGTCTTCTCTAAAAAATAAAAATAAAAAAACTAACAAGACCTGTAAGAAGTGAAAATAAGTTGGTTCACTTCAAGTAGAACTGTATATAATGTACTGTTATCAGTAGTAACCATTTTGATAGGAAAACCATAAAAAACACTATAAACTCATTTCATCTCATTGAAGGTGATTCTAACTTTAAATGCTTTTCTGTATAAGGATAAACAATTAGAATGTTGTGATTCCCTGGTTACAATTCACTTTTGTATATTATTAAGAAAAGGAAAACGGGTCAATAAAATTACACTTGAGCCAATCTTCCTTTCTCCTTTCAGAAAATAAACCTGACTTCTATAGTCAATGTTAGCTTGACCTTTAAACTTAGAAAGAGAAACAACCAATTAAATGTCCCCTCATATACTAACAAGAGCTTATAGAAGAAACACAGAGCAACACCCCGAGGAAATCGGTAATGAGCCAGAATCAATCTGCATCAGGACCTATCGACTTGGTTCTCAAGCACTTACGATCCCACAATGGTGAGTCCCCACAGGAGCAGGAGTTAGTTTGACTGGAAAGGAGCCTCCTTTTTTTGTATCATTTCATAAGATAGTCCTTTTAAGAGACAATATTGCAAAGTGGTTAAAAGCTTTTGGAATTAGACAGTTTGCTCCTGATTTTGCCACTTCATCAGTGACCTTCCACTACCCCCTCAGTAACCTGAGGGGGGTCACTTCGCCTCAGATTTAAGTAAAAGAATATAATAATAACCATGCTTCTAGAACTTGCTGAGAATTATATAACACTATATACAGCAGGAGACTAGTGATTATTTATCACCACCAGCATTGGATTAGAAAAGGCATTCCTAACCTGTTTTTCTGTTATTGTCAACCCCCAAATCTATAGTTAAAGTTTCTTTACTTTTGTAACATTGTGTGTTTTCTCTTGCCTGGAATGGACTTGAAAAAGATCATTCATTCATCTATTGCGTTGATTTTTTAAGATGTCAGTTCATTTTCTGTTTTACTTTGTTTTATCAAGTAAATCCAGTATTATCTTATTTTTGAGGTCACTAACTTTTCTTCTGCATTTACTAATTTCTCCCATTGAACTCTGCTTATTGTGCTGTTTTTCTCAAACGGTTTTTACCTGAATGTTTACTTCATTTACAGGAATTGCTACATTAATATTTTCCCTACATTTTTCGGAATAGAACATTAGAGTTTTTCTCCATCTGTTATAGCCAATGTACTATTTTTCACAACAACCAAAATTCAGACCTTAACTATGAACCCACAGAATGCAAATAAACAGCCGTGGGCTTGTGTGCCTCGTCTCTGGCAAACATACAAAAATAAAAATGACTGTGGAAGATACAAGGAGACAGAGGGCAGTCATTCTCAACTCGGGCTGCACAACTGAACCACAGTGCTCTCGAAGATTTTATTTTTAAATAATCTCCACGGCCTGTGTGGGGCTCGAATTCATGACCCTGAGATCGAGAGTCTCAGGCTCTACCGCCTGAGCCAGCCGGGGGCCCCAAGGATCACTGGGGGTCTTTTAAAGTATGTGATACCTCAGCTGTCCTCACAGAAATCTGACTGGACTTGCAGGGGACCCTTTATCGGGATTCTTCATATCCCTCTCTTGTCCACTTCTAACTCATGGCATCATGATTTGAGAATTTCTAGAGGACTAGAATATCTAGTCCTCTAGATATTTGAGAATATCTAGAGGACTACAGAATTTTAGAGGGTACTTATTACCATCTGCGTACCTCTTATACGTATTAAGTACTTTCTGTCTTTGCTGATTACTTACCAGACCTATTTCTGAAACAGGTATATTTAATATCCCCAATATGAATGCAGCTTTAGCATTTTCTGCATATCTTAATACATTCCAGTGCCATGATGTTCTGAAAATAAAAGTTATAGGACATATCTTCTTAATTTTTATCTCATAAAAATCAAATGAAGTGGATATGAAGGAGGGCACTGGTTTGGATGAGCACTGGGTGTTGTGTGAATCTTCATTAAAAGCAAAAGAGATGAAAAAAGAAAAATCTTTTGTTTAAACCTGGAATGTGGGACGAATTTCTTAGGACTGAATGCTTCTGTCATGTTACACACATAGGAATATACATTAATTCTTACATACAAAAAGGTACAAAAATCATACAGTGTAATTAATGCCCTTGTACCCATCATCCAAGTGAATCACTGTGTCTTTCTCACTCTATATCCTCAACACCTACATCTTAATATGCTGAATGTAATGTTTATGGGGTTGTCATTCATTTATTTGTAATTTCCCTACACATGTATGTTAATAGTTATCTGTCCATATATATTTAGACATTTTAACATTTGGAGTACTGTTTGGTTTGATAAACTCGATATTTGCCCGCCAATGTGGCACAGGCAATAGCTTTTGTATTCATTCCAGGTATTATTTTTTCAAAGATTTATTTACTTATTTGAGAGAGAGAGAGAGAGAGAGCACAAGTGGGAGAAGCGGAGGGAAGCCAGCTCCAAGCTGAGTATGGAGCCTCACATGGGGCTTGATCCCTCCACCTTGGGACCACGACCTGATCCAAAACCAAGAGTTGGATGCTTACCAACTGCACCATCCAGGCAGCCTGGGATTATTTCTTTAGAGGCCACATCATCTCTGAGTCAAAGGAATATCAGGACAGGGGCGCCTGGGTGCTCAGTGGGTTAAAGCCTCTGCCTTTGGCTCAGGTCATGGTCTCAGGGTCCTGGGATTGAGCCCCTCACTGGGCTCTCTGCTTGGTGGGGAGCCTGCTTCCTCCTCTCTCTCTCTCTCTCTCTCTCTGTGTACTTGTGATCTCTCTCTCTAACAAATAAATAAAATCTTTAAATTAAAAAAAAAAGGAATACCAGGAGGATAGCCAGTGCAGCAGGTGTGGTAAGAGTGTGGAGCATTGAGCACATGCCAGAGAGCAATGTCTTAGTATGTAACAAGGACTACCGGTCTATCTTGTGCATTGGCTTCATATCTCCTCCAGGAATCAATCAGATGTGCTTTTCTGCATATTCCCTTGTTTTCACTCAGCGCTGCGTTAGCACGCATAGCTCTAATGCGTTCATTTAGTCTTTGTCCCACCGCAGTTCACTATGTACTCCATCATCGTTCATTTGTCCGTTTTGCTGTTGATGGACATTTGCTCCCACTCTTCTTCGGTTACAAAGTTGTTCTGAAAATTCTTGTACCTGTCTCTTTCCCTGCAAGTTGAAGTACTGTGCAGTGGTTTCTTTGCATATTCAACTCGACCCCTTGAAAAGCAAACTGGTTGCTTCAGTTGATACTCACACTGGCCAAACCTAAGTGCCGCTGTTACTTACAGTCTCGCCAACATTTGGTTTTATTACTTTTAAATATTTGCCGATTTCCTGGACGAAACTGTGTTTCTGTACTACCCATGAGCTTGACAAGTTTCCATGCCCATCAATCATCTGGCTTCCCATCTCTGCAAAGTGCCTCATCGTGTTGTTTGCATACCTTTTATTGAATTAATCTTTGTCAACTGATTGAGAGTTCTTTACCCTGGCTACCCATATGTGTGGAGTAGATGCACTCCAAATATCTCCAAAATGACAGACCCCTCTATTTTCATGATGTTGTATTTCTTGATGAGTAGAAGTTTACAGTTTCTTTTTTTTATTTTTATTGTGTCACATTAGTCACCATACTGTACATCATTAGTTTTTGATGTAGTGTCCAAAAATTCATTCCAAATTTATGTGTTCCAAATTTATAAGACTCAGTGCTCCATGCAATCTG
>JAQQSY010008057.1:0-10092 GCA_028646535.1 Procyon lotor | reverse complement strand
TCACAGATTTATACTGTTATTTCCAGTCCAAATTTAGGATTGCATGGCTTCACTTAACTTCTTTAATTTTATATTTATCTTTCTTTTCTCATACACTGAAAGTTTCGGTTTCTAATATCACTACATAATTATTTAGTTTACCAGTTATCTATCTCTATGTATATATAGAAGAGTATATTTGACTACATATATAGTGGGATATTTCGTATATGTATAATATTTGTATATTGTATGTTTATATATAATATAAATTTGGTCTATCCATATTTTATACATATAGTTTCATAATAATAATATTGATATAGTACTAATAATATAATAACTAAAGGCAATTTACAACTCCTTTGCAGTTCTTCCTGTTCGTAAGGATGCAAAGAAGTTACAGTTTTAAAATCATTTGAATTTCCCTAGGTAAAGTTCATCTGTCAACCCAATGCATGTGTCAGCCCAATGCACAGTGGACTTATCTGTTTTATTTGGCCTCCTATTTCAGTGGTTGCTGTTTCTAGAAATATGTAGCACAAACATTATGGTTTAAAGTCAAATGTGCAAAGCAAGATACTTTCAGAGACGTATGGCTGTCCTTCCCCCTCTCCTCTACAGGAAACCATTTTTATTCCATTAAGGTTTATCCTTCCACTGATTTTTAATAACTTAGCCATATATATTCATGACCCCCCCCCACCTTAGATGAAAGGTGCAGCACTGAAAACGCTACTCTGCACCTGGCAATATGACTTCTGAATGTAAAACTTCTTGGGCATAGGAACCAAAACTCGTCATACCACCTTTGCACTGTAAGCCCATCAATGTCACTTCCTAAAGAACTGGGAGCCAGAATCCACTTTGGATTTAGATTTAGAGTTAGATTTTGCAGCACTCTGTACGTGACCCAGTCTGTGCTGACATTTATATTTTACCCCTCATCCTTTGAGTATACCTCTCTGAGATCTCTCATGCCTGACAACACTTATAATTAATTATACTGCTTTTTTCAACCAGGTGGTGTGCCAAAAAATACTTTTCCTATGTTACCACAGGATATTTATAGCCATAATTTTAGTAGCGATTAATGTTCCAGTAAGTGTATATGTTAGAATTTGCTTAATTGTAAAAAAGTCTTTTTTTTTTTCTTAATGATTTCAAGAGAAAGAAAATATGGAAAGTACAAGGTATGAAGATACACGGGAGGAGGCCCTTTTAATAAACAAAGACCTTGGGCACCTTGGTGGCTCAGTCGGTTAGGCATCTGCCTTCAGCTCAGGTCATGATCCTGGGGTCCTGGGATCGAGTCCTGCGTCGGGTTCCCTGCTCAGTGGGGAGCCTGCTTCCTCCTTTCCCCTCTCCTCCCCCTGCTCATACTCTCTCTCTCTCTCTCTCTCTGCCAAATAAATAAATAAAATCTTAAAAATTTTTGTGAAAAATTCTCATTTCTCTTTTTTTCTAAAGTAAAATTTCCATACAAGATACATGCAAAATGTACCAATATCAGATTTAGTATATGAATAATGAGAAAGACTGTGATTTGAGCCAGATGACAGTCTTAGAACGTTCTGGTGGAACAAGACCTTAGATTGCCACAAGGCAGGTCCTCCAGGTCCTAGATCTCATATTGATCCTTCTCCAGGAGGCTGTCAATTGCTTATCATGTCATCTCCCCCTGCTTGTTCAACCCCTGACCTGAACCCACAGGAAACTACAGTGCATACACATTTCTCTTGATGAGATGAGGAAGAGACAATGGACATTTAAAGAAATCCAATTGTTTTCTAGAGCACAGGAGTTGAGAGAAGAAACTGATCCGGGAGACTGTGGTTGCCATTGAGGACTTTGTGGGAGCTGCCCCCTTCTAGAGCATCAGGAGAGAGAGAGAGCTCCTGGGAGTAAGGGCCCCTGGGAGGAGCTGATTTGGCTCATCCATGGGTTATTGAGGGTTCTGGGCAGTGCCGTTTAGCATTCAGCCAAGGTCAGAAGACCTCAGAAGGTGGACAGGTGTATTGAGGCTGATGAAACAGGTAACGAGAGTTTGTAAAGAAGTGGAGAAGAGTTTGGTGAAAAGGCAGCATTTTAGAAAGATTGGTTGGCAATATTATTCAGAGCAGATTAAAAAGGGGGAAGGAGATGAAATGAGAGGCCAGCAGGGAGGTGGTTAAGGTGGGAGAGTCAGGGATCATGGAGACATGACTGATGTCTGTGGAGAACAATGGAGCTATTGGAGAGGAGGGAGCAAAAAGAAGGAGACATTTAGAGAAAACTCTGTGGGTCTTTGTGGTGAGTGTGGAATGTAACTGAGAGTGGTGAGTTCAGTATTTTGAGCACCAGTGATTGGGAGATTACTTTCATTAAGGTAACTGTTGCATCAGAGGACTAGGATTGTGTTCAAGATTAGAATGAGGGGAGATGATAGGAGGCATTCCCTCCTCCTTCTCTCCCTCCCTCTCTTCCTTCTTTTTCTCATTACCTTTCTTCTTTTTCCTTCTCATCTTCTTTACATGACTCTGCTTTCACATTTGACAGCAATTCTCTGTAGCTTCAGTGGTAAACAATCCAGGCACAGTCTCTGCTCTCACAGAACGTGCATTTAATTAGGGAGGGAGGCAGATGAAGGAATGAGATAATTAATATAGTGATACATGCAATGAAGGAAGTAAAACAGGGCTAAATGGTGATTGAGGTCATAGACACTGGATGGGACTACTTCTGATTGGAAATTTGGGAGACTGTCTCAGAGGAAGTGTTCGAGGAACCAGCCATGAGAAGCTGTGATGGCATTTCCGGGTAGAAAAAAAATTGACAAGATATCCTAAGATTTCCTAAGACAAGAATTGACTTGGAGTGTGTGAAAAGCACAGAGAAGCCAAGGGTCCTGGAGGGCTCCTACTTAGGGCAAGGAGATGAGGGCAGAGACTGCTTCAGGCAAGTTCTGATCAGGAGACAGAGCCCACATAGTAATTTGAACAGAGACCGTATAATACAAAGGACTATTCATGATGACAGAGGATTGGAATAATGAGGGATCACCAGTAAGGAGTCCAGGAGCACGGGTATAAGCAGCAGCCACCATCCACAGGGCTAAGATAGGGCGCAACTGCAGGAAAAGCCAAAAATTGCTAGCATGCCAAACCTGTGTGCCTCGCTGAAAGTCCTATCTCTGGAACTTTCTGGAATCCACTTCCCAGGGTGCCAAACAAGACCATTCATAGGGAAGTGTCTCACCAGAGTCAGTCTACTAAGAAACTGCTTGAGGGGATGCTGGGGGACAGTGTCTGCCCGCCAGACTCTCAAGTCACTACCGATTCTTGGACAGAGAAACATATCAGGAAAGAGAACTACCTAAAAGGGCTTGTGATCAGACCCACTTCCTCTATTTTTGATATTTATAAATTCAGAGATCTTGATTACTTTTAAAGCAAGGTACAAATGTACCAGGCAACATTAAGTAGCCTAGGGAAAGGTGAAAAAATTGGATAATTGATGTGATGAGAATACTAGGAAGTAATATTTTGAGTATGGTTTGGGGGACTTTGTGCTCCTTTAGCTTCACAAAAACAGAGGAGGGGCAAGTTCAAGATTCATTGTTACGGGTGTGATGAGAGGACTTGCAGAAGATCTTGATTAAATATTCCTCACAGCTGATGGGTGGGAAGCGGGGGTGGCGGAAACACGTACCCAGTGGATAGGCTTCTAGGCAATTCTATGTGGAACCTTTACCATGCACCACACACTGTGCTAGGTAGCATGGTGGTCTTTCAAGGAACTTGCTGCCTCATGGCCGACACATGGCTTCTTTATGATTAACAGCAACTAGTTCTGCCCACGGAAGAGGTCAAGGGACAGTGCTAAGAAAAGGAAGCATTTGAGTCAGTAGAGGAGCTGGCCAATATGGCTGGAGAAAGGAGGACCCTGTCGGTTCTGGACCCAGAGCGACAGGAAGTTGTGGAAAAAGGGTAACTCGAGACCAAGAGTAATGGTACCTGGGTTCAGATGATCTAATCTGTGCCTCCTCTATACCTCCTAGTTTTGGGACCTTGGGCAAATTATTTAACCTAAGTTTCAGTTTTCTTGTCTATAAAAGGAAATAAAATAGTACCCTCCTTCCTGGGCTTTTATGCAGATTAAATGAACATGTAGAGCGTGTTCTCACCAATAAAGGCACAGGCTCAGTAAATGTTTGCTGCCATCATCCTTATTATTATTTGCAGTAGTATAATATTATATTCCTATCATACTAAAATACGTAATCATTAATAATAATACTTATTATTTCCATGTTATTGGAAGAGGCTGAAGATTAGAGTCCTGGGAGGAATCATAAGGATCGGACATAAACTGTGTCATGCTGTATGTTTGTGTGTGTGTGTGTGTGTGTGTGTGTTCATGTAGAATTCTGAAATAGTTTCCAGTTGAAACCTTTGTTTTGGTAACAGGCAGCATAGGGAAATGTTCAATTTTGCACGTAACAATGAATGCCTATTTTGTTTGTTACTGTTTACAACAACCATTGGTGTTTTCACAGTCACAAGAGAAATGTTCCTACATTTGCACAAAAATAACTGAGATCCACCACAAAAAAATAATCAGGTGACAGTGGCTTTGCGGGTCTCAGGCTGTGTATTTGCTATTAGTCACCTGCTCTCCTAAGTGTTTTGTTTGATTTCCACATACTTTAGGGAACTGTGTTTCCAGGTGGCAAAGAGACTAAATAATTTTCATAAGACGAGTGAGAATCTGGTGCCATCAGATCATAGGTTTTTTGTCATCGGGATGGGAGACAATCTGAGCTCCATGAACTAGCTAGTTAGGTAACTGAGCACACACCAGCATCTTCTGAGTCTGTGTGCTGATCTGTAAGGTTGAGATCATCATAATAACCAAAGTCACCTCCAGTGAAATTGTATGGTAGAAAGAAATAATGCATGAAAAGTGCCAGGTACAGAGGGGGTGACCCACATCAGTTACCTCACTCAGCATCTTCCAGTTCAGCCCTCCCTGCTCCCAGCCTTGCCAGTGGCCAAATTGGGATAAAGCGATCATGTTTATATGCATCTCGCGGCAGACAGTAGTTGGAAATTCAATGGATGGGTTAAGGCAATAGAGGGGAATTGGTTTTCAGGGGGTGGTGCAAAGTCAGGGAAATTGCTCACGTCCCTCTCTACCTACAACCCTCCAGGTCCCTTTTGTTCTTTAAAGATCATATTTTTAATTATAGTTGATATATAATACTAAATTAGTTTCAGGTGATTTCATAGTGATTCAACAAATATACATGTTCTAAAATGCTCACCATAAGCGTATTACAGTACTCTTGACTGTATTCCCTCTGCTACTTTTCATCCTCACGACTTATTTTTTTTTAAAGGTTTTATTTATTTATTTAACAGAGAAAGAGAGATCACAAGTAGGCAGAGAGGCAGGCAGAGAGAGAGGGGGAAGCAGGCTCCCTGCTGAGCAGAGAGCCCGATGCGGGGCTTGATCCCAGGACCCTGAGATCGTGACCTGAGCCGAAGGCAGAGGCCTTAACTCACTGAACCACCCAGGCGCCCCACGAATTACTTATTTTATAACTGAAATCTTGTACTTCTCCATCCCCTTCACCCATTTCATCCGTCCCCTCATCCCTCTCCTCCTTGGCAGCCACCTGTTTGTTCTTTGTGTTTACGAGTCTGTTTTTATCTTTGTTGTTGTTTGTTCACTGTTTCTTTCATTCTTTCATGACAAATGTACTTGGCGCTGCACTCGTGTTTTCACCTGGGGCTGGGGGAATTGATGGCGTTGTTTCCTTTAGAATGAGCCGTAACATCCCTTTGTTCACGGAGACTGTAAATCCAGCATCCTCCAGATTAGATAATGTATGTTCAGTATCAGTAGGAAAGAAACAGAGAAGTAAATATTTGCTACAAAATGTCTTTCTGGTGTCTTGAAAATTAGTTAATTTCCTGTATCTGACAAGTCAGTTCCCTGCTGCATCCGACCGGCATTTAGAGGCAGAAGGAAAACCATCCCCCGCAGCACGGAGCCTGTCACTTGAGTATCCAGGGGAGATAATGTGGCCATAGTGCAGTGTTATTGAATATGGATAAGGATGTGACAGGCCATGCTTAAAGTTTGGTGTCACATCCAAATGACAGGATGAGAGGTGAAAAGAAAACAAAAAATTAACTCCCCCACTTGGAATCTCATGCAGATTCACTGAGTGCTTGGTCTCTGCTCAGCGGTCTGTCTCCCTTTCTCCCCATTAATAATCATAATCAAATATCCATTATTGGTTTTCGGCACCAGGGTAATTGCTTGCCCTCCCTTATTTTCTGGAGCAGTCGGTGTGCTGATGAGAAAGGGCGACTGTGTAATCGTTCCTTCCACGTAAACGCTAAGAAGTCAGTTGTGCCCTAAGGATATTGGTGTCAGCCGCTTTGCTCTCTGGTGGACTGAAAGAGGGAAATAATTTTATTGTGCTATTTTTAGACTTCAGTTTGGATTTCAGCCTTTATGATACTTTGGGTGCTGGGGATAGAGCTGTGGATGCACAATTCAGCTGTGAGACACCCTGCTTTCTGCTGTTGCTGGTAGGCTTCCTTTCCTGACCAGACCTCAGCAACACTCCGTCACACTGTCCCCATTGGTGGCGGCAAGCCTGGCTAAGTTGTGCTTGGTGGAACCTGTTGCTGGCAGCTACCAAGTCTTCAGTTTGCCTGCAAATGTATAATCTGGTCTTTAGATGCATAAATATTCAGGGTCACACAAATTCTCCGTAAAGACAGTGAGTTCACCTGACCATCCTTGCTTGTCTAGCCAGTTTCCCAGAGGTGGTAGATGAAAGCCAGAAGGGGGAAAACTCTTTCTTTGCTGAATTTCCTTCCGAACCGACAAGAAAGGCTCAGACACCGGGGACTCCTGGTTTTCCTTTTTTGCAGCGGGGATGATGAAAGGCAGTCTTGTAGTTCGCCCGTACGGTAATGAGCTGGTTCTGAACTCCAAAGGGATCTTAAAAAGTGCCAGTAATACCTGCCTGAGCTTGTCCTGCGTCTTGTGTATCTTATCACAATGTACTATAATTCAGATCAGTTTGTGTCACACTGAATTCTATGGTTGCATGCGGCTCGAGAATGCAAGGGCTTTAGGAGGAAAGGCTCCTTACCTTGGCCGTGGCTGCTGCAGGTGTGAGCTGCTGACCAGTGACACTGACATTACCTGGATGAGGTTAGAGCCCAGCGCTTCCTGCCCCATCCTGGCTTAGGAACCAGAACTTGCATTTTAACAAGATCCCTGGGGGAGTCATTTGCACAGTAACCATATCCAAGATCTTGCATCTAACTCCAGTAAGTGAAGTTTCCATGGACTTCAGTAAGATCCTTCATGCAGGGGAACTGGAGGGTACGCCTGGTGGAGACCCCAAATGCCGTGCTCTTCTCCCATCCTGCCACGGGCTCTGATTTCCTCAAATCCCTGATGGCAACCAAAGGAAATGCAAGGCGACAAGCAAACCCTGCGAGAAATCTGTTGACTCACTGACTTATTTGTCAAGGGTGCGCTCTAACCTTGAAGAGTCCTTGCTTTGGGATGGAGTAAATATATGGGGATGCTTACAACCTATGGTGTGTGGCTAAATAGAGGTGTGGACAAAACACCATGGCTAATTCCAAGGAAGAGGGACCTAGCTTGTCCAAGAGGAGTGAAGGAGAGCTTCAAGGAGATGAGCTGGGATTCACGGGATGAAGAGGACAGTGCTTGAGAGCGGGGCTGTGGGATTGATCACTGTTAGAAACCAGGGCTGGGAGTAGCAAGTTGAGGAAGTCAATGGTCAGCAGTGAGAAAGCAAGTAGACGTAAGAGCTCGTGCGTAGCTGCTGTGTGCTATGGGGCAGGTCCAGAACTGTCGTCCTGGCCATCCAATAATCCTTCCCTGCTGGAGGAGGAAATGTGCACAGAGAAGTTAAGGAACTTGCCTAAGGTTGCACAGCTGCATGTGGTAAAGCTGAGCTTCCAACCTCCCAGGGGTTCCAGCACTGGTCTCCCCTGCAGACAGCACCCCCTTTACCTGGCTGAGAGGCCTGCAGCCAACCCCCTGCCTGGGACAAGACCAGCTGGATTGCCCTCCCTCCCCTGGCAACTCAGTCTTTCCTACTGTTCACATGGCATCAGTGCAACAGTGGGTCCCAATCACCGTGTGTCCACGTAGGATGGACACACGCGTGTGTAGGACTGATGAGCTGTGGGGGAAAGAGAAATGCGTTTGCTCTGGGCTGTCCAGTGCTTCTGTTGTGTGGGGATCTGATCACACCCTGCAAGAGGCGGAGGTGTCTCGGAGGAGCCTGCCACGCCATTGCAGAGGAGAGAGCCTGGGTCACGCTGACAGGTGACAGTGAGGTCCTTGACAGATGACGATGGAGAGCGAATGCACGGCGCAGCCTGATGGACAGGGCTCACCATGCACCATGCCTCCTGCCCGGTCCAGCCCAGACTGAGACTGGTGTTGGCGCTGCAGGAATCCTGGGCTGGGGTGGAGGGAGGCATTTGAGGCAAGGCTGCTTGGGAGGAAGGCAGATGTGGTGGGTGTGCACCTGCTCCTTGATGTCACGGTCCTCTCCCTGTCCGGCTGCCTGTGTGCATGTGCCGGCAGCCGGAAACCCGGTGTCTCCCTCCTGCCCTTTGCTTCTTGCACCTGTGGCCTGCCCATGTCTTGTGCAGAAGCTGCGCTTGAGCTCTCTCGGCCGGAAGTAGACGCTGGTCCCGTCTTCGTTTTCAGGTGCGAGCTTAGCTTGCAGATGCACCCTGTTGAAGCTGAAGATCACTTGCTGAGGATCCTTTGTCAAAGTCAGAAACGAGACTCCGTCCCTTACGGGCAGGCTGTTTGTTGTTTCCTGAGCCGTGATTACAGTCTATTTGGAGGGAATGGTACCACCTTGGCGTCCGTGGCTAGGCACCAGGGAAGGCATGTCTACAATGTTGGAAATAAAAGGACAGCCCAGCAGCCTCCCCCCAGTTCCCACCCCTGCCCTTCCGCCGGGTGCTGTCTGCCCGGCCCGGCTGGTTCACACTCACCGAGCAGCATTGTGAACCCCTTCTGTCTAGAACGCAAGATAATTTGGGGACATTTCTGTATTTTCTTTTCCCAACAGCCAGATAGACATGTCTGCTCAGCTGCATGGAATCCTCCCCCTCTTAACACTTTGGGCTGCACACCCATCAGATAAAATACTCGGGGCATGAGCTTTCTGGCGGGTCCGTCTTCCATCCGCTCCACTCACATTTATTACTGAGCTCTCTTTGGAAAGTGGCGTGTTCTGAGACGCAGGAAGGATAATATATTTCACCTCCAGTGCCGGGTCTGGTCGGACCAGTCCATTTTCATTTCGAGTTGAGCTACTGGAAAGGACCCAGGAGATAAGCGGAGAGGTGATTTACAAGGCGTGCTCTCTTGTTCCCGTCTTGATCCTGTTTCCCTTTAAAATTCCTTGGCTGCCCGCTGCGTGGGCATATGCTTCCATTTATCCTGTAGCTCTGGGGACTGAATGCGGCTCTTGTACTTCTGAGAGGCTCTGATTAGGAAGCCACGCCCCTGACTTCCAGCTTGTGCGGATCAAAACGGGGCCCCACAATCCATGACAAGGATTCTGCAAAGCGGGGGGATGTCTAGCATCAAGGTTGAGGACTGTGGCAAATTTGGCAAAATGGCAGAAGGGAAAGAAGTGGATGATTTTTTTTTTTTTTAAAGGTTTATTTATTTTAGAGAAAGAGAAAGTGTGTGAGTTGGGGGGGTAGGGCAGAGAGAATCTCAAGCAGATTCCCCGAAGAGCATGGAGCCCCACACCTGGGGAGAGATCTCAGAACCCTCAGATCATGACCTGAGCCGAAATCAAGGGTCGGTTGCTTAACTGACTGAGCCACCCAGGTGCCCCCAAGAACTGGGTAATTTTTTCAAAATTTAAAATTTATTTCTTTTTATAAAAGTAAAAGATTCATGTGGTTTCTTTGAAAGAAAAAACAATACAACAGAAGGGGGTAAAATACAAAGTAAAAACCTCTTGTCCCTACCCCAGGCCTGAGGAAATAAGGATATTCCTCCAGAAATACGTCACTCATGCATAGGCCTGTC
>JAQQSY010008056.1:0-10092 GCA_028646535.1 Procyon lotor | reverse complement strand
GACTATGGACTCCAGGAAACAAACTGAGGGTGTTAGAGTAAAGGGGGTGTGGGGGATGGTTAGCCTGGTGATGAGCATTAAGGAGGGCACGTATTGCATGGAGCACTGGGTGTTGTACTCAAACAATGAATCATGGAACACTACATCAAAAACTAATGATGTACTCTGTGGTGACTAACATAATAAAAAATTTTTTTAAAAACCTGAATGTCACTTTTATATAACAACTAATAGTGTTGAATCCCTTTCCAAAAACTCAGTTTTATCCATATAATTCCTTGAACATATTATCCATAGTTATTTTACAGTCCATATTAAATTTTTATCTTTTATCCCCATTGTCTAGCTTTTTTTACTTATATTTTTTCTTGATTTGTAGTCACATCATTTTGTTTTATATGAATATTTTTAAAAGTTATTATTGAAGTAGAAATATATAATGTACATGTGGCAGAAGCAAATGACTTTATCAGGGAATTTTTATGAAATGAATATACATATGTAATGAGTAGTCAGATTAAGAAACAGATATTACAGATTTCAGAAGCCCCTCTTTTGCCATTTTCCATTTAATATCCTGTTTTTCTTTTGAAATGGAACCTGAATCCTTAGCCTTAATGACACTGCATTTTCTTTCTTCTTTCCTTCTTTATAAAAAATTGTTGAACTAATTTGAAGCTTTGCTTGTTGGATTTTGGTTTGCTTGTGGAATATTACTAGGTAAGGATATTGACAATCTGGTTCACTTTATCACTTCAGTTATGGATTGAGATGATTAAAAGTTGGGCTTTAATTTTACCCTCTTATTCCCTAAAAGACTTGCTTTTATTTATTTACTTAAATTAATTGATTCACTTTTAAGACTCTCCCTCCGGCTTTTAAACTAATGACTGGGAGAGTTAGTAGGAATTTTGCTTTTTGGTGGATCTTAATGTCTAGTTTTTGTTTTTATGTTTTTGTGAATCCACTGAAAGCTCTGCTCAGATTATAGGCCTCTCAGACTTCTTTTAGGTAATAACATATGTATGTAGGGAAAAGCAATTGCAAATTTCAGATCGATTTCTAGGTTTACTACTTCTGGGTCTTGCCTGCATTATTCATTACTGTTCTTTTAGCTTGTTAGTACCTTCTGATAGGTTTCATGGTTTCTCCCTAGCTTTTCTGATTCTCACTAGAAAGGTTTGTTTCAAATTGTCTATTTAGGGGCGCCTGGGTGGCTCAGTGGGCTAAAGCCTCTGCCTTTGGCTCAGGTCATGATCTTAGGATCCTGGGATCAAGTCCCACATTGGGCTTTCTGCTCAGCAGGGAGACTGCTTCCCCCTCTCTCTCTGCCTGCCTCTCTGCCTACTTGTGATCTCTCTCTGTCAAATAAATAAAATCTTCAAATTGTCTATTTAGCTTATTACTAGAAGCAGAACTCTATAATCCTATATTACCGGTTTTTTAAAAGTGATCTTTAAAGTCTTTATTTATGATGCAATTTTTTGGTCACTGGAGTTTTGGACTTCTTTTAAGCATCTATAACTAGCATTGATTAAAGTTGTTTCACTGTTCAAACAGTATATCATGGTCAAGATGAAGCAGTTATACAAGAGCTTTATGATACATTCGTAAATTCTCAAATATGAGACAATCTCTTTTTGGAGAGAAATTTTAGGGGTAAACTTTTCTTTATTTTTGGCAACTTGGAATATTTGATTTGAAGTAAGTTAGTGGTTTCTATTATGTGGTTTTTCTAGAAAGAAAATTTCTTAATAAAAGCAGTGGTAATAGCTACTATTTGAGTGTTTAATAGGCACGAGTGCCAAGTGCCTCCACTAACAATATCAATCTTTATAAGTATTTTTATCATATAGGTACTGCTTTTATTCCCTTCCACAGATGGGTAAATTAAGACAAGGAGAGGTCAAGTAATTTGCCAGCCAGCACTTTATGGAAGTGATATAATGTGGTATATACCCATTTTGGTTGTGTACACCTGGCTTCCATTCTGTTTGGGCTGTTGTCTGTTCTGATGGATTGAAAACCTGTGAAAATATAGCCAGCAGCAACACAGATTCAGATATAAGTTATTGGAGATTGGTTCCCATTCTATGTGGAAGCCTTATCTCATTCATTAACCTTATGCACACATCAGCCTTCATTTATTAATTAATCAAGCAATGCAGATGTCTTTTATTAAAATAATTGAACTTTAATAAAGTGTGTTAATAATGAAGGAGAAATGGAATGAGTAAATGCTTAGTGAGTAGCTTTTTATGTGCATTTGAGAATTTTGCAAGTCAGATTGTGTCAACACAGCAGTTTCATCATGTATCAGTTTCAGGTAGAGTTTGAACATTTGTTTGATTAAAGTTGACTAAGGATTGTAGGAGAGTGATCATGCTTAGAGAATGTGATTATTTGGGTATCATTTTATTAGTTTACTAATGCACATAATAGAATCAGTTTGGCCTGGAAGTCCATAAAGGAAAGTCACTCAAGTCTGGCCTTGAGTAACAGTGTATCATCTCTTCCTATAAGCGGGCTGAGGTGATTTCTGAAAATGGTTGGCTATCTGTGTGACCAGATAACTGTACAAAATCATGTAAAGCAAGAGGGTCAAATCTTTGTGTTCACTTTAAGAACACGTGTGAAACTGCCCAGGCTGTCAAGAGTTTACATTCAAAAAGCCCCCAAGTATCTGAAAGATGTCACTTTACAGAAGCATTGTGTGCCATTCTGTCGCTACATTGGTGGAGTTGGTAGGTGTGTCCAGGCAAAACAGTGGGGCAGGACACAGGGTCAGTGACCCAAAAAGAGTGCTGAACTTTTGTTGTATGTGCTTAAAAATGCAGAGATTACTGTTAAACTTAAGGTTTCAGATATTGATTCCCTGGTGAACAAAGCCCCCCAGATGCAGGTGCAGGTCATGTTATACATAGATTTTTTTCAATAAATATAGTATAGTACTATAAATGTATTTTCTCTTTCCATTTTCTTTAGTTAACATTTTAAGGATTTAGTGTGTAATACATTTAACATACAAAGTATATGTTAATCAGTTATTTATGTTATTAGTAAGGCTTCCATTAACAGTAGGCTATTAGTAGTTAAGTTTTTGGGGAGTCAAAAGTTATGCTCAGATTTTCAGCTGTGGCAGGGTTAGTACCCCTAAATCTGTGTTCAGGTATCAACTGTAGTTTATTTTGAATTATGCATTCAAAGGAAGATGATAATGTTATAATTTATAGTTTACATTTGAAGGCGGGTATTTTAAAAAATTCCTTTTGTTTCCAGAGAGTATAAATTTTGCGTTTTTTTCTGTTTGGATACTTAAGATTTTTTTTATTATGGACTTTAGAAACATTGAGATAATATTATGCTTACTTCTAAAAAACCCAATAATCGTATTTTTGTTGAGTGTTTTCAGTGATATTTAAGTCAAGTTAAGTGAAGATTGTGTATTATCTGTACACACTTAGCAAAGGAAAAGTACTTCAGTAAGTAATATTAACCTATAACATTTAAGATGACTTCTTTTATTATTGTAAGAGTGAATAAATATATACAAATAGCTTTTAAATAATTTGTTGATTTGGGGGCACCTGAGTGGCTCCATTGGTTAAGTGATTCTTGATCTCAGCTGAGGTCTCAATCCCAGTGGCATGAGTTCAAGCCTGATGTTGGGCTCCACTCTGGTCATGGAGCCTACTTAAAAAAAAAAAGGAAAATATTGATTTTTTTTTTGTCTCCTAAATTTTATTTAATCGAACTTTTTAATTTAAGATAACTGTAGATTCACATACTGTTTTAAGAATACAGAGAAGTTTGCTATAACCTATGCCTGTTTTCCTCCAGTGGCAACATCTTGCAAAACTAGTAAGGTATTAAAACCAGGATATTGACATTCATACAGTCAAGATTCAGATTATTTCATCACAAAGATCCTTCATGCTGCCATTGCATCTCTAAAACTCCTTCATTCCTTGTGCTTAACCTTGCTCTTCTGAACCCCCAGCAACTACTAATTGGTTCTCTCTCTATATAATATTGTCATTTCAAGAATGGTATATAAATGGAATAATACAATATATAACCTTTTAGGATTTTTCTTGCTTATCGTACTTATCTGGAGATTAATTGGATTTGTTGTGTATACCATTATTTGTTTCTTTGAGTGCATTCCATGGCATAATTGTTTAACCATTTTATTTACCATTCGTTTAACCATTCATCCATTGAAGGACATCTGGGTTGTTTCCATTTTGGCTAATAGGAATAAAGCTGTTATGAATACTTGTGTACAGGTTTTTATATGAGAATAAATTTCTATTTCCCAGGGACAAATGCCCAGGGGTGCAATTACCGATATGATAATTACAAGTTTAGTTTTGTAAGAAATTGCCAAATTGTGGGTGGCTGTAACCTTTTACAGTTACCACCGATGTATGAATGATCTGTTTCCTCTGTGTTCTCGCTATCATTTGGTGTTGTCACTATGTTTTTATATAAGATGCGAGCCATTTTGATAAGTCTGTAGTGTGTAGTGCTATGTTGCTGTAGTTTTCATTTGTGCTTTCTTAATAGGTAATGAAGTTTTATTTTTTCATGTGCTTTTTGCCATACGTTCTTCCGTGAATTATTTGTTGAAGTCTGTATTAGTTTGCTAGTACTACCATAAGAAAATACCAGACTGGGTGGCTTGATGGACAGATATTTATTTCTCACATTCTCACAATGCTTCCAGGAGGCTGGAAGTTCAAGATCAAGGTGTTGGCAAGTTTGGTTTCTCCTGAGGTGAAACCTTCAGGACACCTTCTCCTGAGGTGTCTCTCTTTGGGTTACAGATGGCTGTCTTCTTCAAATGGTTTTTTTCTCTGTGCCTCCATTGGCTTTTCTTTTTCTTCTTATATGGACACTGGCCCTCTTGGATTAGTGTGCCACCCAGATGGTCTCAATTAAACTTAATTACCTCTTTAAAGGCCCTAGTTTGTCATATAGTCACTTTGAGGATGAGGGCTTCAACGTGTGAATTTGGAGGGTGAGAAGTACAGTTCAGTCCTTAAAAATACCTTTTGCCCTTTTTAAAATTGAATTCTTTTTTTTCCTGTTGAGTTTTGGGAGTTGTCTTTATATTCTGGATACTAGTCCTTGATCATTGTGTGGTTGCGGATATTTCTGCCAGCCTAGAATTTTTTTATTCCTCCTATGAGGGTTTTTCATGGAGCAAGAGTTTTTTTCTTTTTTCTTTTTTTTTTTTTAAAATATTTTATTTATTTATTTGACAGAGAGAGAAGGAGAGAGAGAGATCACAGGTAGGCATAGAGAGAGGGGAAGCAGGCTCCCCACCGAGCAGAGAGCCCGATGTGGGGCTCGATCCCAGGGCCCTGGGATCATGACCTGAGCCGAAAGCAGAGGCTTTAACCCACTGAGCCACCCAGGTGCCCCGGAGCAAGAGTTTTTTAACTTTGATGAGATTCAGTTTATTAATATTCGCTTTTATGGACTGTGCTTTTGATGTCAAGCTTAAAAATTCTTTACTTAGGTTATAGAACTGTTTTAAAAACATTTCTACAATATTGAAGTAAAAATGATTAGAGATCAGAAATTATACATTTGGTTTTCCTAGGGGGAATTTGTGAATGTATAGAAAGAGGATTCACTTAGAAATAGGGGTAGGTCAGTCATAAACAAAAGAAAATATTGGGAGATGGTTCTTTATAGGGTTTCCTCATTTTTGCAACTCTTCTGAGTAAGGGCATTGGTAGGTTTTGTTTTAGACTATCTTTTAAGGATGTTTGTATAGCAACAAGCCTTGAAAAAGAGATTCTTGCCCTCTCTGGACAAGTTTTCTTACCTGGTAACATCATTATCTGCTTGGTTATTCAGGCTGAGAATGGGGGCATCCTTATTAAGTGCTCCTATTTCATCCTTCACATTCACTCACTGCATCCTATTGATTTCAACTTCTAAGTAGTTCTTCAGCCTATTTTACTTTTTTATCCTCATCACTATTCACTCTGATTCGTTACCAAATCCTCTCCAGTGTCATTTCTATCATGCTGCTTTCCAGATTTTTTTCTCTTTGTCTTTAGTTTTCAGAAGTTTAACTTAATATGTCTTATTATGGCTTTCTTTGTGTATATCTTGCTTAGGGTTTACTCACCTTCTTCAATTTGTATTTTTATTTCTTTTGCCAAATGTAATATTCTGTCAGCCATTATTTCTTGGAGTACTCTTTTCAACCCTACCCTATCTCTTCTCTATTTCCAAGATTTAGATGACAAGAGATGTTAATTCTTTATAGTTCAACAAGTCCCCAAAGTTCTGGGGTTTTTTTTTTGGTGGAGGGGAATGTTTTTCTTTTTCTTTCTGTTTTTTCTTGTTGTTAGTCTGTTTTTTCATTGTTGTTCAGAATGGGCAATTTCTGTTTTATTATGGTTCGGATCACTGATGATTTCCTTGTCCCCTTAATATTGCTTTTGATCTCAGTCTTTGTTTAATTTTGATTCTTGTATTTTTCACTTGTAATATTTCTGTTTGGTCTTTTTTTATATAATATTTTTTTTCTCAAGACTTCGTAAATCTTTGCTAAGACCTTCTATTTTTCCTTTTATTTCAACTGTGTTCCTTGTTTTCTATTGAAGCGTTTTTATGATGGCTGCTATAAAATCTTAATTAGATATTTCTAATATTCATGTTGTTATAGTGTTGGCATCTCCTCGTTATCTTTTTTCATCCAGTTTTATGTCTTCCTTGTTCTTGGAATGATGAGTAATTTTTACTGAAACCTGAACATTTTGAATATTATGAGAGTCTAGATTTTATTCACATCTTTTGCTTTAAGCTGGGTTGGTTTGATACCACTCCATTAGGGAAAGGTCGGCTCCCTGCTGCCTCATTACTGCCAGGTCATGATAGAAGTCCCATTTCCCCACCTAGCCTCCATTGACATTCCAGGGAGGTTGTATTCACTGTTACTGTGGCTGAATGTGGGATTTCAGGTTCCCCCCAATAATTCTGCCCTGATAGCTCTTAGGCTGAGAGGGATAGAAATGTCTCATTGCTGTTCCTCAGGTTTCCTCCACTAGTGTCATTGTTACTACTGGGTGGTGGTGCTCTAAGTCTTGAGTGTCCCCCTAGTATTTTCTTACACTAGCTCAGTGGGGAGGGATAAGGTCACTTTGTTCTTTTTTTTTTTTTTTTTTAAGATTTTATTTATTTATTTGATGAGAGAGAGAGCAAGCACAAGCAGAGGGATCGACAGAGGGAGAGGGAGAAGCAGGCTCCCCACTGACCAGGGAGCTGGATGCAGAGCTCAATCCTAGGACCCTGGGATCATGACCCAAGCTGAAGGCAGCCACTTAAATGACTGAGCCACCCAGGTGCCTCAAGGTCACTTTGCTCTTGATGGGTGGACTTAGATCTGCAAGTTCCCCACTTTGTCTTTATTGACACAGTGGGGATGCCATGTTATCTCCTCGTGAGAATTAACATCTTGGCTATAGTGACCTTTTCTGACATCACTCCTGTGGGACGCTTGAGACATCTCATTACAGCATGGGGGCGGTTGGAAGTCTAGGCTCCCACATCAGCCTTTGCTGAAGGATTGTCAGCCATGCATATATCTATGAGGATTTAATTTCAAAACTAAGGAATGAGTCCTTAGTTTTTTCCTCTATTGGTAGCTACACTAGAGTAGTTATTTTCTAAAAGATGTCTTGCTAGATTTTCTTTTTCTTGGTCCTTTTGGCTACGGAGAGTAGGCTTTTGGAGGGTTTATCTGTGCTTGGTGTCTTTGGCTTATCAGCTTCTCTAGCACTCAGTTTCTCAGTCTTTGATATATGTGGTAAAAATGAAAACCCAAGGAACTTGGATTGTTTCATTCTTTGGGTCTTGAGCTCCATATTCAGTCTTTCTTTTCTCTGCCTTTCCTTACTTAAGTTTATTTTATATATGATGTCTCCAGTTTCTAGTTGTACACAGAGGAATGGAAAAGTATATCTACTCCATCTTTTCAGAAGTGGAAAGTATGTTTCAGGTACTTAGTAACAAAAATTACCTCTAAATAGCCCTTGAATTGGATCTAGGTAGAAATTATTGTCTTTGTATGCTTTTTGTTTCTTTAAGACTAAATGCCTGTAGGCAGATTTTGACAGAGGTAACAATGAATTCAAATATAAAGTACAAAGCAAAAATATAGAATCAACACTTGTGGATATACATTAAGTATCAAACTGTGTCTTGACAACACAGGAACATACTTAATCACTAATTTTTAACCTGTCAAGTTTTATTATGATTTCTTTTTGCATGCTGCTGTTGAAAGAGTTCTCTTTGTTCTGACCCTTTGATCCAGTTGGAGAGTGACTGATAGTGTATGGAAATAGTTCTCAGGTTTTAGGTAATCTTTTTTTACAGCCTTTGTTAGAGTCTCATGGTCAGGTTTTGCCTTTGGTCAGCTATGCATATATCTATGAGGATTTAATATTTCAGAGGCTTACTATATAATAGAAAAGAAGTATTATCTATAGCACTAAGTACAGTTACGTTGTTATAAAATGTGAGAAAAAGCAAGTCCTTTCTTTTATACAGGTAGCATAATATTTTCAAATTCCTTTCAACAGTGATATTTTACAGTAAAATACTGTCATGATTGTGATGTTAAAAGAGAAAGTTTTCTTTGTATTTCTTACAGGATGATGGTTTAGAAGACAATGAAAAGAATTTCTATGAATCTGATGATGAACAGAAGGAAAAGACTGACCAAAGGAAGAAACCATATACTATGGATCCAGACCATAGACTTTTAATTCGGAATACAAAGCCTTTGCTTCAAAGCAGGAATGCAGCGGTATGTTAAAACCCTTACAAGAAGTAATTTATGGATTTTTTAAAGCAATCGTTAAAAGTATGTAAGTTCAGTAAACAATTTTTCAGTGTGCTAACGGAGCATTTGTTTATTTGATCATACACCAAAACAAATCATTTTTGATGAGATTACTTGGTTTAGTAGTTATATGCCTATTGGACTTAATTTACTTTTTTGTGGTTTTGTTAATTGGCTTTTGCTAATATATGAGCTCAAGATATTTCTCTTTGGATTGGAAGACTGTGCATCTTTCTCTATTACTTGGTTGTAGTTGAGAGTACTTAATCTGGTATCAGTCCCTAATATTCATATGAACCTAATAAGAGTTTTTAAGAGACTAACAAATAAAGAAAGTGTCTTGAATAATGCCACATACCTAATAAATTTTAACTGGTAGGAATAGCAGTTAAAAATCATTTTCATTTGAGTCTTGAATTTGTTTTCTTTTGTTTTACATCTTTTTGTTTTATTTTTTATTTTTTTAACATCTTTTTGTTTTAAGTACACTTTACATTTCAGAAGAATGCATGTGCACGATAAAAAATTTAGGAAATAGGGACCAGCAAAACTTTAAAGAAATTAAAACATCATATTCCTGTCACTCAGAAATCACTGTTAAGTTTTGATGCATTTTCTTCCAGACCCTTTTTCTGCATTAATATACATATATTCACATGTATATTTGTCTAAAGATACTTATTTTTTAAACCAAGGTAAAAATCATATTGTATGTAGTACTTTTTTAACCTTTTATTCCCTAGTCAGTCCTCTCCATTCCAATAAAATTTCATCTCATTTAATACCAGTTTATTTTAAATTATCTTTTATAATAGGTAATCTAAACCAGTATCTATAGTACCTGGTTGCTACGGCTCTTAAATCTCCCACGTCTTGTAGAATGTTCTTTTGAGTTTTCTCTTTGCTTACTTGATAGTGTTATTTAATTTTTTCTTCTGTGCTCTGTGTTACCTGTTAACTAGAAGTTACATCTAAACATTTGATGGAGTCAAGTAAAACATTTTCTTAATATTTTTAATTTAAAATATGGTTTTAATGAATGACTCTATTCAATTAATAAAAACTTCGAGGGATGCCTGGGTGGCTCAGTTGGTTAAGTGTCTGCTTTTGGTTCAGGTCTTGATCCCAGGGTCCTGGGATCGAGCCCTGCATCAGGCTCCCTGCTCAGCGGGAAGCCTGCTTCTCCCTCTCCCTCTCCCCCTGCTTGTATTCCCTCTCTT
>JAQQSY010008055.1:0-10093 GCA_028646535.1 Procyon lotor | reverse complement strand
GGGACATGTAAATCAGGATGTTAATGAAGAACTGAACACTCAAATTTAAAGAGTTCACAGGAATATGGCTCATAGAACTCAAATAGGTTATTACAACTCAAAGTCAATTTTATTGGGGAAATAAAGCACTTAACTTCTATTGGCAAATGAAGAATTTAATAACAGAGACTGCAAAATCAATGAAAACAATGATAAAACTAATTCTGTTTAAAATAATAGCTTTTTACATATGGATCTATGTGGGAGGCAAATTACCTTCTCACATCCCTCTTTTTGGTCTATATGTACCATCTTCTTTAAAGTCATCTTGTATTTTATCTTCTTTAAGAGGCCTTCCTTGATTATTTACTGTAATCTTGTGTGCTACTTTTTATACGTTAAAAATATTTTAAAACTTTTTAGACTTGTTGTTACTGGGGTCTGAAAATTAAAACAATACTATTATGATTTCATTGCTGAGTCATGAAATTTTAAATACAAAATAGAAAGATAAAGAAACTGACCTATAAAAAAAAGAAACTGACCTATAATTAGCACATGTATGTGTCAGTTACATTCACACACATATTTTCATTTAATCCAGTACAGTGTTGTATGATGGTAGACACTTATGTTCCAGATTCAGACAGTCCTAGATTTGAATTGCCTGCTTGCCAATTTTTGTGTAAGTTACTATAGGCAAAATAATACTGAATTTCTCCACATTCATAATTACAGAACCTATTCAGCAATGTTAATGAATGATGAAATGAAGTAAGGTATATAAAGCGCTTAGATCATGCTGATATGAAGGTAACAGTAAATAAATATTAGCTATTATTGTTGTTAAGACTAATTACTTCTTTTTTTCGTGACTAATTACTTCTGAAGTCATAGGTATTTTAAGTCCATTCGTATCAGTAACCAACCAGAGTTCAAAGATATTAGGTAACTTAAAAAATCTAAGTGGAATTAAAGATTCAAAATTTAAAACCCGGTCTAGAAATCCAAACGTGTCATGCTTTCCTATCACTTCTTGCCCTTGTTCTTGTTCTTGTTTCGTTTTGTTTGTCTCTTGCTCTCCCATAACAACTAAGCAAAATTATTGTTTTAGAATGATTATTGAAACACACCCAAGGGGCGCCTGTGTGGCTCAGTTGGTTAAAGCCTCTGCCTTCGGCTCAGGTCATGATCTCAGAGTCCTGGGATGGAGCCCCCCATCGGGCTCTCTGCTCAGCAGGGAGCCTGCTTCCCCCTTCTCTCTGCCTGCCTCTCTGCCTACTTGTGATCTCTCTCTTTCTCTGTCAAATAAATAAATAAAATTTAAAAAAAAAGAAACAGCACCCCACTTCTAGGAAGGGGGCTGGTTGGGTATTCTACATCCTGGGTGGATTGGGAAAGTGAGATAATAATTGCTTTCTCATACATTTTTGCTTTGGTTGCTTTTCACATGATATTGTTAGAGAGACCAGTTTTTTTTTTATTGTTATTAAGTGACTTTTGTTATAGCAATCCAGCTTCCTCCCTTCTCCTGTGAAATGTGGGAAAAGGAGCCCAATCTGTCAGACCTAAAACTAAATGTGTAGACTGTGGACAGTGAAGGAGTTCTGCCTCAGTTCTGAAAAGTTTGGATTACTTCTTGTATGACTTGTAAGCTAAAATTTTTACTGTACTATGCTTTGCTACTTTTCCTTGAAAGAAGTAATATTTATTATTTTCTTAGAAGCTGAGTAAGAACTTAGGAGCTGTAAATATTGAGTCAAGCAGAGTTTAAAGAAGAAATCAAATTCAGACAGCAAAGAGAAAACACAAATACCAGGTTTAAGGGTCAGAATTTTGAGTCACCAAGCTGCAGGGTATTGTCCATCCTGTCCCTTGGGGGTAATCTGCAATGCAGCCACAATTATGATATTCATATGAATAACATATAGATTATCATCTATGTGTATTATATACATAAAATCACATATATAAATATATGCTTTGTGATATGTAATATGATATATAATATAGATTGCATATGTAAAATATATATTATAAATCATATACATCATCTAATATATAATTATATATAATTAAATTTAGTTCTAAGGTTTGGCACTTTGTTAATTCACAACAAATTTATTGATCTTAAAATACATCAGTGTTTTGGCAGGCATGTTCTACTTCTATGCATATCTTTTTGTGAAGCCAGGTGAAAAAAATCCTATATGAATCCAGTGCTCTGGTGAACAGAGTCTACTTTCAGAAGCAATTGATGAAGCAATTGCTTTGGTAGGAGCAGGATTAGCAGCAAGGAAATGGACAACTGAGAAATTTTAGCTGTCAGGTAATCAGAACTGAATTAAGAAGAGATATGGCGATAGAGAAAAGGTATGTTAAAATACTTGGAAGTATCGGGCTAGATTAGTACTCAGAAGTTAAGAAGGAATACAGAGTAAAGGGAAGATACTTGGAATGAAGCTTGGATTTGTGATGCCACATACTGTGATGCCAGGTGAACGGATTTAAAAGAAAGGTTAAAAAAAAAAAAGTCAAGAACAAGGGCGCCTGGGTGGCTCAGTCAATTGAGTATATGACTCTTGGTTTCAGCTCAGGTCATGATCTCGGTGTTGTATGATCTAGCCCGAAGTCGGGCTCTGTGCACAGTGTGGAGTCAGTCAGTCAGTTCTCTCCCTCTCCCTCTGTTTCTCCCACCCCCCAAACTCCCTCAGCCCCTACCTGAAGCACACACTCTCTCTTTCTCAAATAAATCAATAATTTTTTTTTTTTTTTAGATTTTACTCATTTATTTGACAGAGAGAGATCACAAGCAGGCAGAGAGGCAGGCAGAGAGAGAGAAGCAGGCTCCCTGCTGAGCAGACAGCCTGATGCGGGGCTCGATCCCAGGACCCTGAGATCATGACCTGAGCCGAAGGCAGAGGCTTTAACACACTGAGCCACCCAGGCTTCCATAAATAAATAAATCTTAAAAAAATTAGGAACAAGTAAAAGTTATAAGATCATAAAAGCCATTCAAATGAAAGTTAAGTATACACATTAACCAAAAGTTTTAAGAAATTTTATAAAGATAATTATTTAATCATTAAAAAATTATAGCAAACAACTACTCTGTGCTTCATACTAGCCCAATTTATGCCTCATTTAAAGATTTTATTATTATTATGTTGAAATTTAACCCAGATAAAAATGTAGTATTTTGAAAGCTATTAATTGGAAATATTAAAGCCATAATATTTTATATCTCTTTAAAGCTTTTATCTTTTAAACCTGTTTACAGCTTTTATATCTGTTTAAAGCTTATTCAAAGATTTGTTTGGTTTCAGTTTAAGGTTCTCTGACCCGATAGAAAGATATTTTAGTTTGCTTATTGCTGGAACATTTGCAGACCACAAGTTTCATATATTATATAATGGTTTATATTTGTTTTAGTTAAAATGTTGTCTAAAAAGGATTAAAAAAATCCTTCAGCTCATTGCTTTGATTTCATCAAAATCAAGCAGCATTCATTCCACTTAGGCTGTGTCAGCACCCATATTGAGGTCAAACGTTCAGTTAATTTAGATGAGCCAGGGACATTGCAAATACTACCTCAAATCAACAATTCAATGTTAGCGTATTTTTCATCAAAGGAAGTGAATTTCCCTATGATTTCTTATATTACAGGATACCAACTGCTCAGTTGTTCTAGACCATCCAGCTGTTTATCAAAACTCAGATGAGAGATTTCAATTATGGATATAAATGAAATGTCTGTTTTACTTTTATCTGTGGCATTTTATTGACACAACTTTAACCAAGGCAGCACAACATAAATCAACATCTCATTTTTTTTTTTCTGTCACAGGAGATTTTCTATTTTAAATATAGTGGATTGGAAATAGAAAATAATTTAGAAATGGTGATTATAACTTTCTTCACCATTGTTCCCATTTTCCATATAGAGACCCTTAACTAGTGTGAAGGAAACATTTAATAATATGAATTTTCTAATTGATTTACATCTCCTTTTTCCTTTCTCTTGTGGAAAAACAAAAATTGTAAAATATCTATCTTTGTAGTCTCAAAGTAAGTATGAACACAGAATGCATAGCCTTAGATTAGGAAAACAGTACATCACTGCAAGTTTTATAACAATGAATAAGGCACTGAAACTCTCAAAATTTCATTTCTCTTACTTATAAAATCAGAGTGAAACAATCTAATTCTTAGAATTAGTGTAGAAGTGAAATAGTAATTGAAGTAACAAGTAAGATAATAAGTATAAAATATTTTATAAAACTGTAAAGCCCTCTTAATTGCATTCAACAAACACTGAACACGTTATATGCCAGCCATTAAAGAGATGAAGAAAATAAGACAAAGCCCTTCTTTTAAGACTCTCTCAGCCTAGATGAAGATATGATAAAGGAAACAAACACTGTCGATACAATATGACAGGAAGCACAATAAGGTGTGCGTGTGGCTTTGAGAGTACTTAGGGAATTACATATCTAAATCTGTTAAAAGCTTAAAACAGAATGTTCTAACTATAAGATATTTTATGTAAGAATCATGGTAACTGAAAAGAAAACACCTAAAGAAGATACACAAAAGAAAAGTAGGAAGGAATCAAACCATATCAATGCAAATCAACCAGCAAATCACAAAGGAAGACAGCAAGAGCGGAAAGGAGGAACAAAATAACTACAAAACAGAAAACAATGAACGAAATGGGACTACTAAGTCCTTACCCATCAATAACTGCTTTAAAAAAAAGATTTTATTTATTTATTTGAGAAAGAGAAAGAGAGTGGAGGGAGAGGGACAAGCAGACTCCATGCTGAGCCTGGAGTCCATCTCAGAATTCAATCTCAGGACCATAAGATCATGACCTGAGCCAAAATCAAGAGTTGGACACTTGACTGACTGAGCCACCCAGGCACTCCAATAACTGCTTTTAGTGTAAATGGATTAAACTCTACAATAAAAAGAAACTGAGTGACTGAATAGATTAAAAAAAAAAAGCAAGATGCAGCAATATGCTTTCTGAGACTCACTTTAATTAAGTGTGTATATATATATACATATATATATTCAAAATATATATTTTGTGTATATATATGTATATATATATATTTGTGAAAGTGAAAAAATGGGAAAAGATATTTCATGCATATGATAACTAGCAGAAAGCAGTAGTGGCTATACTTAAATGAGACAAAATAAAATTTTAAAAAAAGCAGTCATAAGAGTGGTGCTGGGTGTCTCAGTCAGTTGAATATCCAGCTCTTGGATTTAGCTCAGGTTGTGATCTTGTGGGTCATATCAAGCCCAGCATTGGGCTCCACACTCAACAGGAAGTCTGCTTGGGGATTCTCTCCCTGTGCCCCTTCTCCTGCTTACTTAAGAAAAAACAGTCATAAGAAACAAAGATGGTCTCTATATGATAAATGAGTTAATCAAATAGGAAGATATTACAGTTATAAATATGTATATACCCCACATCGGAGCAACTAAATATATAAAGCAACACTGATAGATCTGAAGGGAGAAATAGATAACAATAGTTGGAGGTTTTAATATCCCATTTTCAATAACGTATAGAACATCCAGGCAGAAAATCATAAGGAGACAGTAAACTTGAACAACACTATAGACCAGAAGTACCTAAGAGAAACATACAGAACAATAGCAGCAGAATACACATACTTCCCAATCAAATGTGGAGCAGTCTCCAGGATAGATCATATGCTAGGTTAAAAAACAAATCTTAATAAATTTAAGAATATTAATATTATACCAAGAATCTTTTCTAATCACAATGGAATGAAGCTAGAAATCAATAGAAGAAAAACTGGAAAATTTACAAATAAGTGAATATTAAACAACACATTTTTTAATTAACATATTATTTATTTATTTATTTATTTATTTATTTATTTATTTAGTAGTATTTATTTCAGGGGTACAGGTCTGTGAATCATCAGTCTTACACAATTCACAGCACTCACTGTAGCACATACCCTCCCCAATGTCCATCACAGAGCCACTCTATCCCCCCCCGCTTCCCTCCCCTCCAGCAACCTTGTTTCCTGAGATTAAGAGTCTCTTATGGTTTGTCTCCTCTCTGGTTTCATCTTTTTTCCCTTTTTTCCCTCCCTTCCCTCCATGACTCCCCATCCTGCCTCTCAAATTCCTTATATTAGAGATATTATATAATAATTAAACAACATATTCTTAAACAGCTATTGAATCTAAGAAGAAATCAAAATAGAAATTCAAAAATATCAAAACAAATGAAAACGAAAACACAACATACCAAAATATATGTGATAATAGCAAAACCCATACTAAGAAGGAAGTTCACAGCAATAAACACCTCCATTAAAAAAAGAAGAAAGATCTCAAATAAACAACCTAAACTTACACCACAAGGAACAAGAAAAAGAACAAGCTAAGCCCAAAGTTAGCAGAAGAGAGGGAATAATGAAGATTAGAGTAGAAATAAATGAAATAGAAAATTGGAAAACAATACAAAGAATTAATGAAACTGAGTTGATTTTTTAAAAAGATAAATAAGATCAATAAAACCTCATCAAGAATAAGAAAAAGGAGAGACTAGGGATGCCTGGGTGGCTCAGTCAGTTAAACATCTGCCTTTGGCTCCGGTCATGATCCCAGGGTCCTGGGATTGAATCTTGCATCAGGCTTCTTGCTCAGCAGAGAGCCTGCTTCTCCCTCTGCCTGCTGCTCCCCTTGCTAGTGCTCGCTCTCGCTGACAAATAAATAAACAAAACCTTTAAAAGAAATAAAAAGAGGAAAGATTCAAATAAATAAAATCAGAAATGAAAGAGGAAACATTAAAACGGATGCCACAGAAATTTTTAAAAATCATGAGAACATTATGCATAATTATATGCCAGCAAACTGGATAACATAGAAAAAATGGATAGGTCCTAGAAATATATAATGTACTAAGACTGAATCAAGAGGAAATAAAAAGCTTGAAGGGATCAGGAAGCAATAAAAAGATTATAGTAATTAAAAACCTCTCAACAAAGAAAAGCCCAGGCAGTTTCACAGGTGAAGTCTACCAAACATTTAAATAATTACTACCAATCCTTCTTAAACTCTTCCAAAAAATAGAAGAAGAGGAAACACATCTAAATTCTAAACTCATTTTATGAAGCCAACATACCCTCATACCAAAGCTAGATAAAGAAAACAAGCCAAGGACGCCTGGGTGGCTCAGTTGGTTAAGCTGCTGCCTTCGGCTCAGGACATGATCCCAGGGTCCTGGCTCAGGTCATGATCCCAGGGTCCTGGGATCGAGTCTCGCATCAGGCTCCTTGCTCAGCGGGGAGCCTGCTTCTCCCTCTGCCTCTGCCTGCCACTCTGCCTGTTTGTGCTCTCTCTCTCTCTGTCTCTGACAAATAAATAAATAAATAAATAAATAAATAAATAAATAAATAAATAAATAAAAAGATTATTTGTTAAAAAAAAAAAAAGGAAACATCAAGTCAATATTCCTGATAAGCATAGAAGCAAAAAAGTCAACAAAATGTTAGCAAATAAAATTCAACGACATGTTAAAAGGATCACATACTATGATCAAGGGAGATTAACCTGGGATGCCAGTGTCACTCAACATGGAAAAATTAATCAATATGATAATACACATTAATAGAATAAAGGATAAAATAGCATTGTCACATCAACAGATGCAGAAAAACTATTTGACAAAATTCAACGCCCTTTCATGATAAAAATTCTCAAAAAATAAGGCATAGAGAAACATGTCAATACAATAAAGGCCATAGCTAACATCATACTCAGTGGCAGAAAACTTTTTCTTAATATCTGGAACAAGGGGAAGGATGTCCATAGTATTGGAAATCCTAGCCAGAGCAATTAGACAAGACAAATAAATAAAAGTCATCTAAAAAATGGATAGAAAGGAAGAAGTAAAATTATCTGTTTACAGATGAGAGGATCTTTTATGTCGAAAACTCTAAAGATTCCACACACAAAAAAATAAATTTAAAAAGTTACAGGACACAAAACCAATATATTAAAAATCAGTTGCTTTTATACACATTAACAACAAACAACTGGAAAAGGAAATCAAGACAGCAACCTTATTTACAGATAAAAAATAACAAAGAACTTAGGAATAAACTTAACAAAGGAGATGAAAGATTTATACACTGAAAATGTATAGATTTATTCACCAATAAAACATTAGTGAAAGAAATTTTAAAAGGCAAATAATAGAAAAACATGCTGTGTTAATGGATTAGATGAATTATTTGTTAAAATGTCCACAATACCCAAAGCAATCTAGAGATGCAATACAATACAATCTCTATCAAAACCACAGTGGCATTTTTTACAGGAAAAAAAAATCCTAAAATTATTTTGTAACCCAAAACTCTCTCATAACCAAAGTAATTTAAGCAAGAAAAATTAAGCTGAAGCCATGGCACTTTCTAATTTGAAATATATTACCAAGCTACAGTAATCAAAACAGGTACAGGTATAAAAAGAAGTATATAGACCAATTTAACAAAATAGCCCAGAAATAAAGTCACACAGGTATGGTCAATTGATCTTCAACAAGAGTGCTAAGAATACACAATGGGGAAAGGCAATTTCTTCAATAAGTGGTGCTAAGAAAACCTGAATATCCGCATGCAAAAGAATGAAATTGACCTTTATTTCACTATACACAAAAATAAACTCAAAATGGATTAAAACTTTAAATGTAAGACCTAAAACCATAAAACTTTCTTGAAAAAAACATAAGGAAAAATCTTCTCAACACTGGCTTGGCAATGATTTTTTGGATAGAACACCAAAGGCACAGGTAACAAAAGCAAAATTAGACAAACAGGATTGAAATTCAAAAGCTTCCACACGGCAAAGTAAACCATCAACAAAATAAAAGACAATTTACAGAATAAGAGGAAATATTTGCAAAACATATCCAATAAAGGGTTACTATCCAAAAAATACAAATAACTCCTATAGCTGAATAGCAAAAAAAAAAAAAAAATCAATTTAAAAGATTTTATTTATTTATTTATTTATTTGACAGAGAGAGAGAGAGAGAGTGCACAAGCTGGGGGAGATGCAGAGGGGGAGGCAGAAGCAGGCCCCCTGCAGAGCAGGGGAAGCCCAATATGGGATTTGATCATGGGACTCTGGTACCATGACCTGAGCTGAAGGCAGTCGCTTAACCAACTGAGCCACCCAGGTGCCTCCCAAAAAATCAGTTTAAAAACATATAAAGGAACGTAATAGACATTTCTCTAAAGACGGTATACAAATGGCGAACAACTGTATAAAAAGGTGATCAACATCACTTATCATTAGGCAAATGCAAATCAAAACCACAATGAGATAGCACCTCACACATGTTAGAATGGTTATATCAAGATAATTGTTAACAAGGATATGGAGGAAAAGGAACCCTTGTATGCTGTTGGTGAAAATGTAAATTGGTGCCACCACCATGGAAAACAGTATGGAGATTCTTCAAAAGATTAAAAATAGAACTACTATATGATCCAGCAATTTCACTTCTGAGTATATATCCAATAGAACTGAAGTCAGAATCTCAAAGAGATGTCTGCATTCCCATTTCTTTGCAGCATTATTTATAATAACCAAGATATGGAAGCAACCTAAATGTCCATTGGTAGATGATGGATAAAGAAAATGTGGTATATGCATAGTGTTATATTATATATACTTAAAAAAGAAGAAAATCCTGCCATTTATGTCAATGTGGAGGAACCTGGAGGATATTCTGCTGAGTGAAATAAGCCAGACACAGAAGGGCAAATATATATGATATCACTTTTTTTTTAATTAATTTTTATTAACATATAATGTATTATTTGCCCCAGGGTACATGTCTGTGAATCTTCGGGCTTACACATTTCACAGCACTTAATAGCACATACCCTCCCCATTGTCCACAACCCAGCCACCCTATCCCTACCCCACCACCCCCCCCGGCCACCCTTAGTTCATTTCTTGAGTCTAGGAGTCTCTTTATATATGATATCACTTTATAAAGAATGTAAAATAGTCAGACTCTTAAAAGTAGAGAGTATGATGGTGGTTG
>JAQQSY010008054.1:0-10093 GCA_028646535.1 Procyon lotor | reverse complement strand
GTGTTGCCTCGAGTCTCTGGTTCCCGGGACCAGAGCAGGGGCCCCTCCCCCTCTGCCATCACGTACACGATGCCTTGAGTCCCAAACTTTTCTGCTGAAATTCAAATCCCCACGGCAGCCTTTCTGCAGGCGGCCGCCCCTGGACCACTGGCTGTGGCCCGCCGTCTGCAGAGCCCCTCGATGGTGGCCGACTTCCCAGTGCTGCTGGCCGCCGGGCTCACCCCGGGCCTCTGCTCCTGCGGCTCCCCTGGCCCCAGATCAGCAGCCCCTGCTCTGCACTTGTTCACTCTGAACCCCAGACACCCCGGGACATGAAGTGGAAGAGCCGGGGAGGAGGGCAGGCCCTCCCAGGGCGGCCCCCAGCCTGCGCCCTCAGCACCCCTCGCTAGTGTGTCAGAAATTCTCAGCCCCTTGGGACCTGCCGAATCACACACCTGGGGCTGGCGGTCTTCCCACCCACCTCTTCTGATTCTTTTGGGGGAATTCCTCCCCCCGGGGGGTGCAGTCATACTACCCACTCGCACCATCAGAGACGGCCCATGACCCAGAGTGGCCTGTGGGAATCTTCCCCAGGCTAGACCCACAGACATGGCTGAGTTCGAGTTCCTCCAGGTAGGGTTGTGATGGGCTGACTTTGAGGCTGGAGTGGCCGTTGTGCCTGGAAGGGCAGAGACCGGAAGAGCAGAAGCTGGAGCTCCCAATAAGATGTCTTTGCCGAGGCCCTGGATACAGCCATGCCTGAAACCTCCCTGTGCGTCTGTGTTCCAGGCACTCACACTTCCCTGCAGTTGACCCAGTTTGAATTATGATCCGGATGTGGCCACTAAGGCAGCCCCGGCTGACAGGTCTCACCGCAGTAAGAAGCATCCATTCACGGATCCGTTCATCTCTGTCCTGGTCACTGCTCAGAGGTCCTGTGCACTTCATGAGGCCTGCCTGACTGGGGCTCAACGTCGTCGCATTTACTGTCCGCTCTGGGCCGTGGCAGCTGAGGCCCACAGAACGCTTCTGCCCTTGTCGTGCCCTGATGCCCCTGCAGTGGGAGGCAGCCACGCCCATAGGCTCGAGAGGTGGCCTGGGCCTGTGACCTCTGAGGTCAGCAGCAGGACGCCGACATTGCCCCGGTCATGCCTGCGGGGGTGGGGCCTCCCTGGCACAGACGGAGCTCTGCGTACCCAGAACCCCCCTCTCTACACCCTCAGGGGTCCCTGTGGCCCCCCTCCCTGACCTGGGCTCCGTGCGGGGGTGGGACACAGGGCCTTCTGGGGAGAAAACGGAGATCATGGAGGAGGGGGAGGGGAAGGCCTGTGGGGAGACAGATGCTGGCTTACTCCCTCCCCCACATTGTCACAGAGGGTGACCAGTCTGTCATGCAGCCATCTGCGAGCGGGCTCCGGCCTGAATGGTCTTCTAGCTGACCCCTCCCCCGTGTCTAGGGACCCCCTCCAGCCCCCTATCCGGCTTCTCCAAGCTCTCCCAGTCCCTAGGAAGTTTGGGTGCTGGACCCTGGGGAAGGGGAATCTGGGGGCCCTGGGCACCAGAAGCCCCAGGAAGTCTGCAGGTGTCTCTCTAAACCCCAGTCCCCTGGGGTCTCCAGAGAATCACAGGTGTGTGCTGGGGGAGGGTCGGGGCCCAGGATATAAGGGGGCGGGTCTCAGACCTCATTTGCCGCCACACCACCCCCACTCACTCCGGTCTCATCACTGACCCACACACAGGCCAGGCTCGGTGCCCCAGGGCCTTGGCACGACTGTCTCCCCTGGGAGCGCTCCCCCGCCATGTACCCACAGCTCACCCCCCTCCCTTTCCAGACCACCCTAACCCTCCCAGCCCCCAACCCCTCCCCCTCCCCACTTGGTGTTTCTCAAATACCAGGAGTCACTTTCTGAGGCGAGAAGCGTTTACTTATCAATTTTGTGCATTACCTGTCCCTTCGCTAGAAGGTCGGCTCCACGGGGCCGGATTTTTGGTTGTTTTAAACAGACGATTTTTTAGAGCAGTTTTGGGTTCACAGCAAAACCGAGAGGAAGGCAGTTCCCACGTGCTCTCCACCCAAAGCCCAGCCGCGCGGCCCGTTAGCGACAGTGGGCGAGGCTGCACGGACACCTGTCTCCTGGAAGCCACAGTTTACCTGCGGGTCACGCCTGGGGCTGGACGCTCTGAGGGTTTGGACACACGTATAAAGATGCGGCGGCGGCAGACGGAGGGATTTTCCCCGCCCTGAGGTGCCCCCTGCTCACCGGCTCGTCCCGCCCCCCAGCCCGGCGACCTCCGACCTTCTCACCTTTCCCAGGTGCCGCGTGGCACCGCACGCAGCCTTTCCGACCGGCTGCTCCATGCCTTTCCGGGGCGCGCCGGCTCGTTCTCTGCGCCACGGCGCGGACGGGCCACGCGTTATGGACCCGTCAGCCACTGGAGGACGCCTGGCCGCTCCCAGGGTCGGGCCACTGTGGATCAAGCCGTTGTCGACGGCACGTGCAGGATTGCGTGTCCAAACCTCCTCTCAGAACCCACGCAGGGCCTGGTGAGGCGCGCTGGGGGCGGGGGGGAGTCGCCCCGAGGGGCTGGGGGTCACCGGTGAGCCCCCGGGGCAGAGAGGCCTTCTCCTGGGAGGACACAGGCCCGGGGGCTCCACCGTCGGGGGCTGCTCCAATGTTGCTGCCAGCTCCCCGGGAAGGCGAACCCTCCCCACCCCGGCAGAGCTCCCTCCCAGGTGGTGAGGACAGACTCCCAGGCTGGCTCGAGGCAAAAATATGGCACACTGGGACATATTTGGATGTAAATATTTTCAGCCCCGAGAGTAGCTGGGAGGTGAGGTCTTGTTCCCGCTTGTTTCCTGGAAGCCGGGAATCTGGGCCATCTGGCTTCTCTCGCAGCTGCCTCCCCTCCTCGCACGGCGCACGGCGGGGAGGGGAGTGTGCAGGCCAGACTGCGTCTCCACCTGCCGGGTTAGCGGCCCCCGGGGGTGTCGGGGCTCTGGTGGACCCGGCCGGGCCCTGACTCACGCTGGTGCCACCAGGGGTAAGCCAGGTGGCCTGCGGCAGGATTGCCCTCTCGGGGAGAGGGAGGGCTCGGACGTCTCCCCTGGGCACACAGAGGACCTCAGAACTCCTGCGTCCTCCCCCACACTGAGCCCCCTCGCCGCAGACCTTGAGAGGCGCCTGCGAGGGGGCGGCTCATCACTCAGACTGGACTCGCACAACCTTCGCTGGCCCCCCGGCTCTCGTGGAGGCAGGCTGAGGGAGCCCAGCATCCCAGGCCCGGAACAAGCCATCCTCCGTGCTTGTCTCCGAGCCCTCGTCTGGGCAGTTCTTAGGAGATCCCCTGCCCCAGGGTGTCCAGCCCCAACCCGCTCGGCCGGGAGGCTATTCTCCCCTGAGGTCATGCGGTCCCCAGGGACGAGCGTCAAAGCCTCAGAGGGGGCCCGCGGGGTCTGGACTGGAATGTGTCGGAGGAGCCCCCGCCGGGGTCTGCAGGGAGGACCCTCTCCAATTTCAAGTGGGAGACAGAGGCCCCAAGAGGGGAGGTTTGGTGACCTGCCGGGTCGCCAGGCTGGGTGTGGTGGGGCTGTCCGGCTCCCCTCGGCGCGTCCTCTCTGCAGGCGGCCCCCACGCGGGCAGGCCCAGGGGCTCCCAGGGCCAGAGCTCTGTGTCGGCGGGATGCTCTCAGCCACAAGGAGCGGAGTACGGCCAACGGGGCTGACCCTGCACAGACATTTACTTCTCGGGGAGCCTGGGGGCAGGTGGGCGGACTGGGTGCGGCTGACACCCCTGGGCTCCTGGGCTCCCGCCCCCGCTGTGCCGTCCCCTGTGTGGGGGCTGGTGTTGCCAGCCCCACGTGGTGATGGCATCTGACCATGGCATTCAGGGAAGGAAGAAAAGGCGCCGGGGGGAGGTCTTCCCCAGAGCCTCCAGGCAGGGCTCCCCTTGCAGCTCATTGGCTAGAGGGTCCCGTGGCTGCGCCTGGCAGTGGCGGGCATCCCGGTGGTCCTGGCCTTTGGGAGGGGGTGAGCCCACCTTGGGCACCTGGGAGGGGGAAGGTCAAGGCAAAGGCTCAGAGAAGGCGGAGGGGCCGGGACCCCCAAGGAGAGGTGGCATTTCCCTGAGGCCGGGGCAGGGATGGGTGAGGAGGGACCGATGAGGAGGGACGGATGAGGCGGGACCGTGAGGGCACGCAGCACCCAGGATGACGGGACGCTGCGGGTTTGTCCAGGGCTCCCAGCCTCGTGGCAGTGCCCGGGCCTCTGGGCTGGCCCTTCGCATGGACCCTGGCACGGAGGACACATCCCGGAATGGTGGTGGGGGGCACGGGGGCCTGTCCTGGGACATCGCAGAGGTAGCACGAGGGCCTGGGCACAGTGTCCCCTCCTTTCCTGGGCGGAGGGTTCGAAAGCATAAACCCCAAGTCCGGGGGCTCCATGAGCCGCGGTGGCATCCCCCCCCCCCGAGGCGGCCCCCCACCCAAGCGGGCTGCTGCTGGCTGGGGACGTGTGCCCTGGGAGGCCGGAGTCCCCTCTTGGAAGGTGGCTGTTCTCACCACCGCAGACGATGGGGACCCTCAGCAATGTCTTCCTCCCGGGGGCGGCCAGGGGCTCGTGGAGATCCACGGATCCGTGCGTCTGTGGCTTAGCAGGAGCTGGGAGCCAAAAAGAGCTTGGCTTTTGTTGTTTGTCCCCCAAATCTCAATTCTTGCTTTTAAAGTGAAGCACCTCAGTTCTTTAACTTTTCCTTCACGCACCAAATACTGCTATTTATGTTCACGGCAGGCGGGCACCTGCCTGTCTCTTCTCCGCTGTGTCCCCAGCACCTGAAGCCGCGTCTGACACACAGCAGGGGGTCGATGACTATTTCTCGAAATGAAGGAACGCCCGGGCCCAGGAAGCAGATGGGACCTGCTCTGCCTCCGTGCGCGTGCGAGTGTGTGTGTGCGAGTCTGTGCGTGTCTGTGTGTGTGTGTGTGTGTGTGTGTGTGCGCGTGCGTGCTTGTGCGTGCTAGGGGGCCAGTGGGCTGGAGCTCCGCGGGCCGGACCCTGGTGCCCAGCAGCAACGCTGCAATCGTAGGGGCCGCACGAGACGGGCGGGCTGACCCCGGAGAGGCCTGGGGCACCCACAGAGTGTGCAGGTGTCCCGGGACCACCAAGGCGGCGAGCCGGCGAAGCCACGGCCACGCACTCAGCCCAGCGTGCCTGGGGCTCTGGTCGCCTGTGTACGACTTGAGCCCGGAAGACCTCGCGGGGCCTCAGTTTCCCCACCATCAGCCGGCACGACAAGGGGTTCTGACGGGAAGCAGGCTGTTCTCGGCAGAGCCCTGAGTGCAGAAAGAGGCCTGGCCGGGCCGCTGAGGACCCGCTGGATGGCCTCGGCCGCAGGGCACCTTCCTGGCCGGGCCCTCCGTGCCCCCCCCGAGGTCACATTGCCCTCCTGCTCCCGTCTCAAACAGTTGCTGGGCCGGGGGGCCGGGGGGGCGGCAGGGGGGCTGTCTGCAGGATCCTGGTTGGAGCTGTGAAGTCCGGGCCACATCCGGCCGCGTTATCGCGGTTCCTGGGAACTTCCCCCGGCCAGCCGAGAAGGTGGCCCCAGAGATACTGGGCACAGGGCGGGTGCTTTCCTGCCTGTGACGCGATTAAGTAACAAAAGCAGTTGCTGGTGGGAAAATCGGCCGCGACACCGGCCATCTGGCTCAGCCCAGGCCCTGCTCTGCCCCCTTCTGAATTATCGCCGTGGGCCGGGTCCCGCCTTATCACCCCCAGGACAGACGGGGGGGGGTTACAGTGTCCTCAGCCTCCCCAGAAGCTCCTATCGAAATCTGCAGCCCAACCCGAGGGACGGGGTGAGCGCTCTTCCCCGGGGCACCTGCAGGTCCCCAGCCCCCAGCGAGTGCCCACCCCCCCGCCTCGGCTCCCCCCCCAGGATGCTGTTTCTCACACCTGTGCTCCGTATGGGTTCACATCAGCCCTGAGTCTAACTGAATCCAAAAATACTAACCCAGGCCCATCTGTTGGCCAACTGATGAACACAGATGTGCTCCGCATTTCGGAGGCAACTGCCAGCCAGGCAAAGCTGTTCGAGCCGGCACCTGCTGCCCACCTCCCCCTGCGGCACCCCCTCCAGCCCCGGGAGCCTCGCGGCCAAAACAACCCTTCTCCGGAAGGGGCTGGCTCCTCCCCTCACCGGAGTCCTGGGCAGGACCCACAGAGAGACTTGCCCGCCGCACGGGAGGTGGGGACCCCCAGGTCTGGCCGGGCCCTTTGCCCTGAGACCCCACTGAGAGCAACAATAGGGCCCAGCTCTTCCCACAAGAATAGCCGCTGGGAGCCAGGCAGGGCCACCCCAGGGCCTTTGCACCTGCGCTCGCTCGGCCTGGACAACTGTCCCCAGGGGCCACGTGGCTACTCCCCGCCTACTTCAGATCTTGGCTCCGACCAGGCTGGGACTCAACAAATGTCACTGTTTTTATCTCGCGTTGGGACCCACACAGACGCTTGTCCACTTTATGGAGTAAACACGTCTTCTGGTCTTGTTTCAAGAAGGAAAGAGGAAAGGCCTACGTTCCCTCCCTCCTCCCTCGGGCCCTCCCTCGAGGACGGCAGGACGGCAGGACGGTGGCGGAAGAGACCTGCCGGCAGTGATTGGGGCGTCCGAGGCGGGGCTGGAGCAGGAGGCGATGGTGGGAGTGGAGAGAGGGGCTGAATGTGTCCCTGGAAGAGGAGACGGCAGGGGCCTGGCAGATGTGGACGCAGGCGCCCGAGGCCACGGCCCTGCCTCCTCCCTCCTGCCCTTCTCCCAGCCCTGAGGTCACCACCTGTGGTTCCGGGACAGCTGAAGGAGCGGTGGCCCCAGGTGCAGAGTCTGGGTGGCTGCATAGGAACCAGGACCTGCCCAGAGGGACACCAGCTGTCACATCTGCCAGAAGGCAGGGGTGACGGGGGAGGGTCCTGTCCAGGCAGGGGGAGAGCCGAGAGGGGCCCTGTCCCCCGTCCGCAGCCCTCACCCTCAGTTTTCACAGGGCACGGGTGTGCCCCTGGCGGTGGCCGTGGGGGCTGTGGCGGGTGGGGGCGGTGTCCTTGGAGGCGCTTCCTTCCCCCCTGAAGCCAGGGTCCCCCAGGCGCGGCCTCGTCAGTCCCGGCCCCTCCTCACGTTCAGACGTCCAAGGTGTCGGGCGCAGGGCTGAGATGTGGGACCAGGGTCCCGGGGCTGCACCCTCCAGCACGGTGAGCACTCCCCCAGACCCCAAGGAGCAGAGGGAGCCAGGCGGCCCCTCAGGAGCCTCACGTCCTCATCCGTCGGGTGGGAGCCAGGTGAACAAGCATTGTGTGTTTTTATCAAGAATCGCCCGGACCCGTGGCTTGCTCCTTACTCACATGTGACTTGCACATGGGCGTGCACACACTCTGTGTGCGTGTCCCTGCCTCTCACCTTCTATGGTGAAACAAGCCCCCCTGGGGCCGCCTATGCGCCACCATCGGCCCACAGCCCCTCACGGCTCCCCCGCGGCTCCCTCCTGCCTGATGTGCCTTCCTGAGGGTCTCGGAGCTCCGTCTCCCCACCCCCCGGCCTCCCGGTTTCCACCATCGTGAGCGGGTGCGCGAGCTCCCCAGGCTCTGCTCTGGGGAAGGACACGGGGGGCGGGGGGTGGTCCTACATTTGTGTTTCCCAACCCACATGTCTTCCACTGTATTCTATTTCACTCAAAAATGCTGGTCCGAAAACACCGGCGGAGTCCCAGAAAGCCACGTGTGTGATTCCACGTGTGGAAACGTCCAGCGCAGGCAAATCCACAGAGACAGAAAGCAAAGGCGTGGTTGTCAGGGGCCGGAGGGGAGGGCGTGGGGGCAACTGGGGGGGGGTACCACTGGGTGTGTGGCTTCCTTCTGAGGATGGAAAAGTTCCCGACCTCCATGTTGCTGGCCAGGCCTCCAGGCCCCGGGGACCCCCACCATCCAGGATTCACAGCAGCAGCACGAGGTCCAGGGGCATCTGCTCCAGCCCCACGTCGACGGCCAAGTGCAAGTGTCCTGGGGCCGCCACGCCAAGGCCCACAGGTCGGGCGGCCTGAACCACAGCCGTCTACTCCCCGCAGGTCGGGGGGCTGCTTCCTCCCGGGGCCCCTCTCGGCTCCTGCTGGCTCGCTGGCATCTTCGACGTGCTCGGCTGGTAGACCCATCCCCCATCTCTGCCTCCGGCTCCCTCGGCTTCTTCCTGCCCGTGCGTCCGTCTCTGTGTCCAAACTCCCCCTGTTTCTGAGGACGCCCGGCCTACTGGGTCAGGACCCACACTGTGATGACGTCATCTTAGCTAATCCCATCCGCGAGGACACTGTTTCCGAATAAGGTCACTTTCCCAAGCACGGGAGGTCGGGGCCTCAGCACGGATTTAGAGGGGCTCGGCTCAACCTGCCGCGGCTCAGTGTCCTGATGTCACCCCTGCCCCAGCCTCGCGGGGGAGGGTTTTCTCCCCAGCCTCCAGACAGACAGCGCGGGGAGCACAGGGCTGGAACTGACCTGGGGCTTGGGCCCGTGGCCGCTGGGCTGCGTGTGAGTTGGGCCCCAGGCCGGTGAGATGAGCCCTGCGCAGCCCTAGCCGTCTGCCTTGGCCTGTGCGGTCCGTCTCACTCATGTGGCTTGGACAGGCCCTCTGGGAGCCCCATTGGGCCAAAAATACGGGTTTTGAGGCTGAGTCATAAGCAGCTTTGGTTGAATACACCCCCGCAGCGCCCCTGTAGGTCACTAATCTGGGCAGCCGGGTGCTCACGATCCCGGATGACCGCTGTTTCTGGGGGACGCCAGCTCCAGCCCATCAAGAGGCAAGAAGATCCAAATCTCCGGCTGGAGCTTGGGAAATTCTCCTCGGTGGCCAGTGGGATCCTCTAAGGACCGGTGGTGTGGGGGGGGAAATGTGTGCTCTGCTGCCCAGGACTGACGGCACGGCCTCCTGGGGCACACGCTGGGGCCCCTGCCTGCCTCAGGCCACCAGGGCACTGCCCACGGCCGCTGGCCAGAGCGCAGGGGCGGACAGGTCCCCGTGAAACCCCTCCAGCCTCCGCTGACACCACTCTGCCCACCCAGACGCCACCATGTCCCCCTGACGGCGAGGTCAGGACCTTCCAGGTCCCTCTGAAGGCCTAGCGGGGCTCAGAGGTGCTGACCTCTGCGAGCAAGCTGTCATCCACCATCTCTCGGTCTCTCTCTGTGTCTGTCTCTGTCTCTGTTTCTTCCTTCCCAGCGGCACTAAAGTGGCCCCGCAGCTGGGCTGCTCTCCCTTGTTCTGGCCGGCGCTGTCCTCAGCAGACTTCCTCTCGGGCCGGGGATAACAAGAAAAGCCCTCAGGCATTTGCGTCTGGGTCTGCAGGGCCAGGTGGCGCCGAGGCCACTGCGCCCACTCTGCAGATACGAAGGACAAGGCCCCTCACACCGCTCACCCTGGATGTGGCTCGAGCTGTTGTTCCAAGAGGCAAGAAAACACACAGAGGGAGGAGGCCATGCAGACGCGGAGCCGACTCGGGACACAGACGCCAGGCTCTCGCCGGGGAGCGTGACCGGCCAGGACCGCTACGCCGAGGGATCCAGCGGGGACCACAGGCAGCAGGTGGGAGTGGGTGGACAGTGCGGGCGCAGAGGGCAGACTGGGCAGGAGAGGCAGGACGCACGCAGTCCTCCCCGGACGGAGGCGGGAGCCTCGTGACGGGCTCCTCACGGACCCACAGGCTGGAGGAGAGTTCGCCCACGGGAAGGTGGGCCAGCGGACGGTGCCCACCCCAAGCCACGAGGGGAAAGAGAGCATTCGAGAGGCGCCGTGCGCACACACAGACTTGGGATCCCAGAAGGGAAGCCAGAGGACACAGCAGAGGAGACATTCGAGGGAATTAGGGCCCAGAACTTGGCATGGTTAGTGCAGAGACCAAGCCGAAGAGCCGGGCAGCTCAGAGAAGACCAGGCAGGATGAAGCCAGAGCCGGCACCTCGAAGGTCCGCACAGACCCCTGACAGTCCAGCTGCGAGCAAGACGCACAGGGATCTGGAAAGGAGGAAAGGAGTCAGACAGGGGTCTTCCCACGGAAGAGCAAGGACGAACATGGCCGAGGGTTCTCGTCCAGTC
>JAQQSY010008053.1:0-10094 GCA_028646535.1 Procyon lotor | reverse complement strand
GTTGAGTTTGAGAAGTTCTTTACAGATTTTGGGTACTAGCCCTTTATCTGATTTATCATTTGCGAATATCTTCTCCCATTCTGTCAGTTGTCTTTTGTTTTTGTTGACTGTTTCCTTTGCTGTGCAAAAGCTTTTGATCTTGATGAAGTCCCAATAGTTCATTTTTGCCCTTGCTTTCCTTGCCTTTGGAGATGTGACAGTAACTTAACCTCTCTATGTTTTAATACCAATAATGTAAAATGGGTAGAGAAATTTCATAGTGTTCATGAGGTAGTCCAAGGACTAAGGTCATTCATGAGAAGTATGTATCATTTGATAAGGAACTGTTACCCAAAATATACAAAGAATTCTTAAAGTTCATCAGTAAAAAAACAGACAACTCAATTAAAAAGTAGTCTAAGACCTAAAGAGACACCTCAGCAAGGAAGATATAGGATGGTAAATAAGCATATGAAAAGATGCTCAACATCATATGTCATCAGGGAAATGCATATTAACAATAATGAGATACCACTACACACCTATTATAATAGCCAAAATCCAGAATACTAACAACACCAAACGCTGATGAGTTGATGGGGCCGTAGGAACTCTCATTCATTGCTGATGAGAATGCAAAATGGTGCAGACATATTCTTATCATATGATTCAGCATTCCCAATCCTTGTTATTTCCTCAAAGGAGTTGAAAACTTGGTCTACACAAAAACGTGTACAAGAATGTTTATAGAAGCTTTATTCATAATTACCAAAACTTGGAAGAAAAACAAAGATGCCCTTCAGTAGGTGAATAGTTAAATAAACTTTGGTACATCCACGCAATGGAATATTGTTCAGCACTAAAAAGAAACTAGCTATTAAGCCATGAAAAGACATGGAGGAGGCTTAAATACACATTTCTAAGTGAAAGAAGCTAGTCTGAAAGGATGTATGATTTCCACTGTAATGATATTCTGGAAAAGGCAGAGAGATAGTAAAAAAAGATCAGTGGTTGTCAGGGCTTGAGGGGAAGGAAGGATGAATATCCAGAGCATAGAGAATTAGAATAGTAAAGTACTCTGTATGATACTCTAATGGTGGGTACATGTCATTATACACGTGTCTAAACTTATAGAATGTAAGTTCTAGAAGTGTGAATCCTAACATGAACTATGGACTCTGCATGATAATGATATATCAGTGTAAAAACAAATGTACCACCTGGTGAGGAATATTGATAGTAGGGGACGCTGTGCACGTGTGAGGGCAGGGTGTATATAAGGAATCTCTGTATCTTCTCTGCAGTTTTGTTGTGCAACTGAGACAGCTCTAAAAAGCAAAGTTGTTGTTTTTTTTAAAGAATGTATCACATTCCCTGGCAATAAACTGGTGCAGAAGAATAATGATAATGATGATGATGGTGGTGATAATGATTTCCATTTGTAATTTTTAAATAAATTGACTTTTTGTTTAAATATCTAAAACAATTTTCCAAGAAGGCATTTCACTATAGTATTAAATAGAAAATAATCCATCGTTATAATCACGAAATTAACCTTCTTCCCAAAATTAGTTAAAAGAAAATTTATATTCATGGCAATTTATATAATTGCCAAAGCAGATATATTTTGTTACCCTTGACCCAGTAAATTCCAAAATGCATAACTGTCCTGGTATAGTTCCAGTCATCTAGCGTGATTGTTAGTCCTCATTCTGAGTGACACTGAAAACTCCTAGTCAGGTTTGTGGTTGCATACCTTCTATCTCTTGGTTTTGTAAAGCCGGGTATGGAGCAGGAGGAGGGTCAAAGCTGAAAGCCAACTCATCTTCCTAGTGCCATTGTTAGATTCTCTTGTCACTGTACATGTATGTGAGAGAGAAGATACAGAAAGTACTCTACTTGTCACGCAGGGTAGGAAGAGATAGAATAAATATTTCTTTGGGGTCCTTTTTTAATTAAAACAAAGGATTATTTCCTTACATTAGACTACTGATCATATTACATCTTCAATTTTGGCAATGAAATATTTATATTGCTTTAAATTATTTTATAGATTTCTGAATTTAAAAGCATGCACATACTAGGGCATTTATAATAGATAATAAATCATATAGAAAAATTACAGTCATTATTTATCTCTGAGAAACAACCTACATTACTATTTTATTTTATCCCAGTCTATTTTCTATATTTTGTGTATGGTTTTTTATATGTGTGCTTTGAGCAAGAAAATGACGTGATCTGATGAGTGCATTCACATTAGGCAGTCTGAATGGGAGGCAAAAATGCAAGTGGAGACTGGGAGGAGTCTGCAGGTGATGCCGGCCCGGGAAAGGTGGCAGGAAGTGGTGCAAATGTCTGCTTTGAATATATTTGAAAGATGCACATACAGCCTTGCTTATGGTCTGCAGTAGACACTGCCTGGAGGCCCTTGAAGACCCACCCAACCTGACTTGTCTCTCCTTCTATCCATGACGGCCAGGATCCATTGCATGTGTCAAACTGATGTTATCTTTCTCTGGCCTCCCACCAGGAGTTTTCCTTTTTCTGTTGAAATGTGAAACATTTGAGGATTTAGTCTATGCATAAATAATCTGCACTTGTAGATAGTTCATGCCTAATGTGTGATATGGGCTGGTGAACAAATATGCCTCTCTCCTGATGAATGAGTTGTCTGTGGGGCAATCAAAAAATGTCTTGCAGGATGTTGCTGTCATATCCAATAAGATCCTCAGTGGTATCTAACTCAGCATATTTGGTATTGGCTCTCCCTAATTCTCCATTTTATTCATTTCATCGTTATTATTGCACCTCAAGATTATATTCCTTAAGAGGTGGTAGCACCTTTTAATGTGGACACTTCTCTCTGAACTCAGGCTTAAACAGTAGAAAGCATACACTTAGGATGTAATTTAGAGCTAGATTGCTCACTGGTTTGATTACAATAAGGAGCTTACTTTCCTTTGTAAGTAGGTTGTTGGAAACTTGTTCACATGCAGTAGGACTGCATGCTTCATAGAGGCAGGATCTGCTGTGCTGAGAACCAAGCCTAGGATCCATTTGCAAAAGTGGCAAAGCTGCAAAAAGAGAAATAATTCACAGCTACAAGATGTCTCCTATCAAACGGCCCTGATAAGAAAAAAAAATGGAATTTTATACATTTGTGGTTGATACATTTGAGAAATTGGAACCCTCAGTGTCTTCTGAAACCTTTAGAAAGGGAAGCAACCCTATTCTCCTAGCTAAATAAAAATAATGTCTCCTTACTTGGAGTTTGAACAATGACTTTATCACAGGCAAGTGCCTCCCAAAATCATGCCTATTTTTCTCAAGTTCCAGCCTCTATTACTTTTTATTGATCACGTTAAATTACCATTATAATAGCTTGATCAGGGGAGTACAATCCCTGACTCAGTAAGAAATCACAAGCTGAAGGATATGTAAGACTATTTAATATTGGTGAAGCAGAGAAAATATATATGTGTGAGTGTGCTTTCAAGGTGTTAGTCTAAAAGGAGAGGACCAGACTGTAAGGTTGAAAAAGAGAAAATGTATTGATGTGGAGACACTCAATTCATAGTCTGGATGAGGATGGATCTTTGAAAGTTGGACACAAAAGCCCGGAGTATCCAGAAGTGCTAACACTGTCCTGACATACTGTTTGCAAAGGGTCATCAGGCTCAGAGAGTTGAATATTTTGAATGGATTAGGTCAAACCTAGAATCTGTGATACTCCCATTATCAAGGTGGAAAGAAATGCACTACTCAAGAGACTACAAGGTCTTAGCGAGCTAGATGGCTGCTCTGAGGTGGCCATGGCTGACAATGGAAGGATCTCCCAAAAAATTGGGCTTTTTGGTATCAGCAGAATTTAGAGTAGCAGGGGGAGAGGCATGTAACCTTCCAAAGTAACATAGTCATCATTAGTGTAATGAGCAGAAAGCCAGAGTGTGGCCCTTCAGGTACTATGACTCACAATGATACCCATAATATATCTCTTATCTCAGTGTTCCCAGGAACAACATAGATAATAAAGGTTTTATTGCCTATTAACAAATATCCAGCTTTATTGAGGTAAAATTGACGTAAACCATTGTATAAGTTTAAGATATATCATGTAATGACTTCATATATGTATGTATGTATTGCAAAATGATGACCGAAGTAGATTAGTTAATACAGTTGCCACCTCACATAGTTACACTCTTTTGTATGTAGTAAAAATTTTGAGTATCTACTATCTTAGCAACTCTAAAATATATAATGCTGTATTGTTAACTAGAGTTACCTTGCTGCATGTTAGATGTCCAGAACTTTTTCATTTTATTTTTTTTAAACATTTTTTTAAAGATTTTATTTATTTATTTGACAGAGAGAGAGATTACAAGTAGGCAGAGGGGCAGGCAGAGAGAGAGGGGGAAGCAGGCTCCTCGCTGAGCAGAGAGCCCGATGTGGGGCTCGATCCCAGGACCCTGAGATCACGACCTGAGCTGAAGGCAGAGGCTTTAACCCACTGAGCCACCCAGGCGCCCCAGAACGTTTTCATTTTATAAGTGGAAGTTTGTACTCTGGCATCCACCAGTCTGCTTTATGTTTCTATCATTTTGATTTTGGGGGGTCAAAATTTATTTCTCAGGTTGTTCAATGGTTCCATTAAATTCCTGGGGTCATTATTTCCCCACTTTCTGCTTCAGTGTTAAGAATACTCAGAAGGCAGGGGCGCCTGGGTAGCTCAGTCGTTAAGCATCTGCCTTCGGCTCAGGTCATGATCCCAGGGTCCTGGGATCGAGCCCTGCATTGGGCTCTCTGCTCGGCAGGAAGCCTGCTTCTCCCACTACCATTCCCTCTGCTTGTGTTCCCTCTCTCGCTGTGTTTCTCTCTGTCAAATAAATAAAATCTTTAAAAAAAAAAAAAAGAATACTCAGAAGGCATTTCAACATTAGCTCCCTGACTTGCTGGGTATGACCACAAAGCAGGAAGGGTTAAGGGGGACCTCAGAAATAACCCCTGACCCTGCCAGAATTGTATATCACACAGTGGAAGATTAACCTGAAAATTCTGAAGACTGCTTTGGTGGCAAAGTCTTTAGAGGTCCAGAATTCTGAAGATACCCTAACATAGTTTATCTTTTTAAGATAATGATAGGTTTCTGTACTTTATACTTCCTATATAAAAACCACAGTTTATGGAGAACCTCTTTAGATTTTGCAGGAATGTGTTCAGAACTTGAGAATGCTTCTCAGGTTTATTTATCAGGTAACTTAAGGGGTACCTGGGTGGCTTAGTCATGGAAATGTCTGCCTCTGGCTCAGGTCATGATCCCCGGGTTCTGGGATGGAGCCCCACATCAGTCTCCCTGACCATTGCGGAGCCTGCTTCTCCCTCTCACCTCTGCTCATGTGTGCTCTCTCTCGCAAATAAATAAAATCTTTAAAAAAAAAATGTTTGCTATCAAGTAACTTAAAAGGCTGCCATTTCCAATGGGACATAGAGACAAAGAAGGCTTTGTAGCAGATGAACTCTGTGATGAATGAGATGCCCTTCAGCTTTATCCATGTGACCAAGAATATTCAGTGGCACTAGAGGCATCCGTGGTAGAAAAGGATGTTATTTTGTCTTGCGGGAAGGCATCATTAGTTCTTCATGGGTTCTAGCCAGCTTCCCAGAAGTGCAGCTAAACTTCTGGTCTCCTGACTGGGACAACCTTGTGAAGTCTCAGATGTGAAATTGTGGAAGAATTTACCCAATGTGCATCACATGGACAGTCCTGAATTGTGCAACTGTGTTAGCATCTCAAGGCTAAATATTTAGCTAATCTAAGATAACTGAGCTGGAAGGGTAAGGCACATGGAAAATTATCTCTTTCTTCCACATAGACAATCCTGAAATACAATTATTGCACTTTTTTTTTTTTTCAATTGCACTTCTGAAATAACTGTACTGTAGAACTGAGCAAGCAGTAGTATTTAGTAGTGGCCAACTTGATAAAATAACTCCAGTGGCTTTCCCACTTCCCCTGATTTATTCCCTTTGTCCTTTACTCTTTAATATAATTGCATCATGTAGTGGTTTTGTCTCAGACTCTACTTGCTAGGGAACCTAGTCTAAGACATGAATGAAATGTGAAGCTTGGTGAAGAATAGAAATAAGATAACCCAGGGTTTTGTGTGTATGTCAATGGTTAGAAAGTAGTACCATTTTCTAAGATGGGGAAGACTAGAAGCGGCCTGGGATTTGAGATGCTTCTAGACTATATTAATTTTACATGGTCATAGAAATGACCCCATATTTTAGTGATATAAACAAAAGACATTTATTTAGTTTATTCTTCTGAGGAAACAAGGTTTAGACTGGGCTCATTCAGCACTTTTGTCTCAACTGTGCTCTCTCATACAACTGTGGTTAATTCTGGGGTAAAATAAGGGCTGATTTGTTTAAGATGGTTTCACGTAGGAAAACTCATCTTCTGTTCCACAGAGCTACTCCTCACCCAGATAGCGAGGGGCTTGTCATGTGGTATCCAAGCAAGTTTTCAAGGAGATAAGAATTAAGCAAAGCTATTTGAGTCCAAACCTGTAACTGGCATAAGGTCACTTTCATGTTGTTCTACCAAAAAAAGCAAATCACAAAGCAAACAGATTGAAGAAGGTGGGAAATAGTCTCCACTGCTTGATCAGAATAAGAGAATGCTGTACCAGGCACCATGTGAAGTGGTTCATAAGGAGACATATTTTCAACTGAGTCAATTGCTACTAAAATGTTTAATATGAGACTTGTCTTTTGGATTTAGCTGTCAACCTATTGTCAGTGGAGTGGTTGTCAAGATAGTCTGATCCTTGTCAGTTGAGGAAGGAAATGTGGTGGCTGGGTGTGATTTGAAGTCAAGCAAGATTTTATTTTTGCTTGTCTACTTGTTTTGCTTTTATGATTGTTAAAGTTAGAGAATGATTCACTAGCGGAAAAGTAATCGGAAGTCCTATTTTTTGTGAAAAAGAGAGTAAATGTGAGAGATTGTCTCAGTATCATGGTTTTAATTTTCCTTTCTAGTGGGGTTTTTTATTTAAAACTCAATATCTGGATTTAATCATCAATTGCTGCTAATACTTAAACAGTTATACTGGTGATTAGATTTAGCATAGTCATAACCCTTTTTTTGAGTGGTGGAGTTAATTGTCACTTTTAAGCTTCCATTTGTAATTTTCAAGAAAACCCATAGTGATTTATAGAAACAGATGTATGAATTCTATATTATATTCGCCAGTAATACATTTTAGTATCTTTGAAAAAAAGTATTTTCTATTTTATTCTATTAAAAATTTGTATTTTGAATCTCTAAAATCTCATAACAATGATGCCTTTATGTATTAATATTAATCAGTTTCCTCACATTTATTGACTGTTTTCTATTCAATAAGCCCTGTACTGGTACAGTGGGTAATCCAGAGAAATGTTAGAAAAGCTTTACATTTAAGAAGCTTACAGTATAGGGGCACCTGGGTGACTTAGTCGCTTGGGCATCCAACCCTTGATTTCAGCTCAGGTTATAATCTAACCATCCTAGGATCAAATTTTGCATGGGGCGTCTCACTCAGTGGGGAGATAACAGGAATAGGTAAGGAAAACTAACATTTCTAGAGAAAATCTATTGTATAAAAATGTTAAAAATGAAATTTTCAAAAAAATTATAAAATAAGACTATTATTTGTCCGACTATTTAATGTCAGGCACAGATAATTTTTTAAAATTTGCATGGTCACTTTATGCATTTAGTCATTCAATAAATTATAATTAATCATTTGATATACATCAGAAACTAGGAGAGTCCTTGTCCATGCCTCAGGCCCTCATTAGAGATGACACTCAAATGAGAAAGACAGTACTTAATAATTACACTAGAATAAGGAGATTGGGAAAATAGTGGTGTAGGAGGACCTTAAATATGCCTCATGAATACGACTAGATAACAGTTACATCTGCATAAATAACTCGGAGAACAACCCAAAGACTGGCAGAACAAACTCCACAACTAAAGGCAGAGAAGAGGCCACATCAAAGAGGGTAGTAAGTGCAAGTGCAAAGATGAGGTGGTGAGTTAAAAGGACCCCAGCCATCCACAGTTAGAGGGAGCTGGGGGCATGGAGAAAGGCAAAAAACACTATTACACCAGGAAGCATGCACAGGGAAGACAAAACCCCATAACATTTGGCTTTGAAAGCAAGAAGGGCCAAATTTTGTGATTTTTACAACCAGCAGGTCTTTTTTTTTTTTTTTTTAATTTTATTTATTTGTTCGTCAGAGAATGAGAAAGAGCGAGTAAGCACAAGCAGGGAGAGCAGTAGGCAGAGGTAGAAGCAGATTCCCCACTGAGCTGGGAGCCCGATGTGGGACTCAGTCCCAGGGCCCTGGGATCATGACCGGAGCTGAAGCTGATAATATAATAATATCATATTATCTGATGATAATCGGATCATAACCAACTGAGCCACCCAGGCATCCCCCAACCAGCAAGTCTTAAAGCCTGAAATTTTAGAAGTCAGTGGGTTCCAATCTGGGAGATCCTAGAGCATGTTAGGAAGCTGAGTCCCTGCCCTTTAAGAGACAGCATGACAAATAGCTCATGGAGATCCACCATTAAAGGAGCATTTTGAAAAACACCTAAGTCCACAGGAGGAAGACTTATTTAGTCATCTTAGAGTGTATCCTGAGAGGCAGGGATTGCAGGAAGCCCCCTCCAGGAACAAATCAGCTGGCAGCACCATTTCCCTTCCCTCACCCCTCAGTATAAACACATGGCTACCTGCAGGAATTATCATGGTGCCTACAGTCACTACCTAATTTGCCTAAACCAAGCACCCCCTCCCCACCCCACTATGTGGATCCTCCCTTCCAGGCATTCTCATATCAGTGACTGTTTTGCCAGGTCCCTCCCCCAGAAGACCAGCATAAACTTTAGCAACACTACATCTCTTGGCCAGGGCTTTGTGCAGGGCATGGGTCTGATCAGTGGCTGGTCACCTCCTGGGGAAAACATACACATCTTGTGAGAACTGTACTTTCCACTTAAGAGCTTTGCAGAATAGCCCCCGCTGACCACAGTCTTGGCAGTGGCTGCATGTCCTCAGAAGAAGAGGACAAGTAGGACCTCATTAAAAGTCTGCACCCTGCCCACTACTTTCAAGGACAGTAGATTTAGCTGACTTTTCTAACACCCAGAAAAAGACACAGAGAGGTAGACAAAATGAGGAGACAGAGGAATATGTCTCAAATGAAAGAAAAGGACAAAACCACAGAAAGAGACCTAAGAGAACAGATATAAGTCAAATGCCTGATAGAGAATTTAAAGTAATGAATATAAAGATACTCACTGGACTTGAGAAAAGAGTGGAGGACATCGGTGAAACCCTTAACAGAGATAAAAAAGAAGCAATCAGAGATGAAGAATACAATAAATGACATTAAAAATATACTAGAAGAAATAAATAGCTTCAGGAAGCAGAGGAACAAATTAATAACCTACAATCATGAGTAATGGAAAGTAATCAAGCTGAACAGGTGAGAGAAAAAAATATGCAAACTGAGACTTAGGGAATTCAGTGACTCCATCAACTGTAATAAAATTTGCATTACAGGGATCACAGCAGAAGGAGAGAAAAAGGGGGTAGAAAATTTATTTGAAGAAATAATACCTGACAAGTTGCCTAATCTGGGGAAGGAAACAGATATCTAGATCCAGCAGTCACAGAGATCCTCCAACAAAATCAACCAAAGGAGGTCCATACCAAGACACATAGTAGTTAAAAATGACAAAAAGTAGTGATAACGAAAATATTTTTAAAGTAGCAAGAGAAAAGTCTATTACATACAGGGGAAATCCCATAAGGCTATCAGCAAATTTTTTAGCAGAAACATTGCAAACCAGGAAGGAGTAGCATGATATAGTCAAAGTGCTGAATGGGAAAAACCTGCAGCCAAGAGTGCTCTCCAGCAAGGCTAAAAAAGAAAAAGAGATAAAGTGTTTCCCAAACAAACAAAAGCTAAAGGAGTTCATAACTACTAAACAAACCCTATAAGAAATGTTAAAGGGGATTCTTTGAGTGAAAAGGAAAAATCATAAG
>JAQQSY010008052.1:0-10094 GCA_028646535.1 Procyon lotor | reverse complement strand
TGGAGCACTGGGTGTAGTGCAAAACAATAAATCTTGTAACACTGAAAAAGATAAATAAAATTTAAAAAATAAAAAAAAGATTTATTTACTTATTTCAGAGAGAGAGAGAGAGAGCACGAGCAGGAGAGGCAGAGAGAATCTTAAACAGACTCTAGACTGAGCACAGAGCTTGACACAGGGCTTGATCCTATGACCTTGATATCAAGACTTGAGCTGAAACCAAGAGTTGGCTGCTTAATTGACTGCATCACACAGGTGCACCACTGGTTCCACAGTATCTTTAAGGGTATAGTTCCTTCAGTGTTATGTCCTTTGTTTCCTATCTCTCCAACTTGACCATGAGATCCCTGAGGACCCCAAAGTATGCCAAGCATAATTCCAGTTATGCTACTTGCATAACTCAGATTTCAGTACCAAGTGAGCATTAAACAAATGTTTAGTACAAAGGGTCTAGCACAAATTATCATGACAAAAAGCCTCTGGGTGCTCTCCATGGTGTTTGTTTCTGATGCTTTCACCCTCACCTTGGTGTCAGTGTCAGGAGCAGAATTCTATTTGATGTGCATGTGTACCATTTAGCTCTGTAGAGTAAAAATCCTATTATTTTCTAACCCCTGACCCCTGCCCACATCCCCAAATCCTATGAAGTCTTCTTGGAAAAGAAGCTTTGTGTTCTATTCTGTGCATCAAAGGACAAAGTCAGCAGGGTGAAGGCAACCTGTGAAATGGGAAAAAATCTTTGTGAATCGTATTTCTGATAGGAGGTTAATGTCCAGAATATGTAAAGAACCCATACAGCTTAACAATAACAACAGCAACAAAAACAGTAACAGCAATGAAAACAACTTGATTGAAGAATGAGCAAAACACTCAAACATATTTCTCCAAAGAATTTATGCAAATGGCTTATCAGCACACAAAAAGATGCTCAACATCACTAATCATCAGGAAAATACAACTCAAAACCACAGTTAGATATCACCTCCTACAAATTTGGATAGCTAAAAGAAACAAAACATAATATGATACATTTTGGTAAGGATGTTGAGAAATTAGAAGATTTGGACATTATTGGTAGGAATGTAAAACTCTGCAACCACTGTAAAAAAACAGCATGGAAGTTGCTCAAAAGTGTCCAGAAGTGGAATTATTGGATCATATGGTAATCCTGTTTTTAATTTTTTGCATTCCATGTTCAAAGCAGCATTATTCACAATAGCCAAAAGGCTGGAGCAACATAAGTGCCCATCAGTGGGTAGATGAACAAACAAAATATGATATATCCGTAAATGAAATATTTTTCAGCCGTACAAAGGAAGGAAATTCTGGTACCTGGTACAACATGGATCAACTTTGAGGACATTATGATAAATGAAATAAGCCAGTCATAAAAGATAAATACGATATGATTCCATTTACAGAAAGTATCTAGGATAGTCAACTAAAAATAGATGTAGAATAGGAACAGAAAGTAGAATGATGGTTGCCAGAGACCAGGGATGGGGGGAATGGGAAGTTATTGTTTAGTGGGTGCAAAGTTTCAGTTTTATGAGAGTTACGGGGCTGGATAGTGGTGCTGGTTGACAATGATGTGAATGTATTTAATACCGTTGAACTGTACACTTAAAAGTGAGCAAGACAGTAAATTTTTTTTTTTAAAGATTTTATTTATTTGACAGAGAGAAACACAGCGAGAGAGGGAACACAAGCAGAGGGAATGGTAGCGGTAAAAGCAGGCTTCCTGCTGAGCAGGGAGCCTGATGCGGGGCTCGATCCCAGGACCCTGGGATCATGACCTGAGCCGAAGGCAGAGGCTTAACGACTGAGCCACCCAGGCGCCCCGAGGACAGTAAATTTTATGTTATGTGTATTTTACCACAATTTAAAAAAATGTTAAGAAAAAAAAAAAAAACAAACTTGTGTTCTGGTGGAAGAGTAATGGGCCAGGATTTAGAGCCTTGTTTTCAAATACACACTTTGCTTTCAACCAGCTCTGCACCTAGGATTCTCACTCACAAGATGAAGGAATTGTGATCTCTTAGGCCCTTGTGCCCCCTCGAAGTTCTGGGAATTGGAACACTGATCACTGGGCTCAGGGAGAGCCAGGCGGAGCGCCGTGAGAACTTCCTGGGAAAATGGCCCTTCGCATCTGGGGATGGGTCACCCCTGCATACAGGAGAGAGCTTACATTTCCTTGTGTAGGCCAACCCTCCGCTCCTTTCTCTGCCTTGTCAGCTGAGCCAGTGAGCCAGGACATAGCGCCCAGACACGAGGATTGACAAAGATGATAGCCCCAGCATTCGCTTCCTTTCAATTTGCCAACTCAGCTTTTTATTCCCAGATCACATCTTTCTAGGTCACTGATAATCTTTTACCTGTTACTGATTCTAAAATTTATGTGGAAATTCAAAGAACTTATTAGAGCTCCCCACTCCCTCCCTAACCCCCACAAACTTTGGCAAAAAAAAAAATAAAGTTGAAGGAGTTACAGTGTTTGAGTTTGGGACTTATTAAACAACTTTATTGGTGAAAATCTGGATATACATAACAATGAGATAGAGTCCAGATAGACTTGATCACATACATGACCAATTTTTTTTTTTTCCAGAAAGGTATGGTCCATGACTTTGTATTCTTTCCTGCTTGGTGAAGCCATGAGAATTGAAGCGCAGGTTCACTTGGTTAGTAAAAGTACTCACACAGAAGCAAGTTTCAGGGCTCCACCTACCTTTCTGGTTTCTGCTTTGACCTACAACTTGGATGTTCCCCTCTAGCTCTCTATACTCACTGGTACACTTAAAAAATATTTAACAGTATTTTGTCCAGCATTTTTAGTTGTTTTCAGTGAGACAGTTGGCCCGATACCTAAACTGCCATATTGTCAGAAATGGAGATTACATATTGTATTCTCTAAACATAAATGTTAAAATTCTGTATGGACCATGCTGGGGCTTGTCTTTTCATTCACAGTAAGCTTTAAAATATAGCTACCTTGGTGCATATGATTCTAATTTGTTCCTTTAACTGCTATGTAGCATTCTATTGAATAATACATCATATTTTATTTGGTCATTTACCAATGGATGTTTAAGTTGTTTTCAAATCCTAATTTTTTTTTATCTTAAGCAATATTATAATAAATATCTGCGGATATATCTTTTGTCACATATGTTTCTTTAGAGTAAATATCAAGGAGAATATTGTTAAGGTCATAGATTATGTACATTTAAGAATTTGAATGGATATTGTCAAATTGCTCTTTGTAGTGGTTGTGCTAATTTGTGTTTTTAGAGTCTTCATTTTTTAATTCAACTTTCTAAGAGAAGAGATTTCATGAAACCTAGTATGACTCCATAGAGTAAATACTTTTTCTTTGGGCTGCTATAAAGACCACTGGAAGGGTGCCTGACTGGCTCAATCAGAAGAGCATGTGACTCTTGATTTTGGGGTCATGAGTTCAAGTCCCACACTAGGTGTAGAGGTTACTTAAATAAATAAGACTTAAAAAAAAAAAAAGACCATTGGATTGGCTGTTAACTTGGTCAGCCAAGGTCTTCCCTGTTTCAGTCTTGGATGGGAAGTGGAGGGTGGGGTCAGGTAGTATGAAACTCACTCAGGTAGTAAAAAACCACAGGCAGATTTCCCTTAGAAGTGGTTTGACAAGTATACTATAATTCCAGAGCACTTTTACATCTAATGTTTCACTATATTCCCTGGGGTTACTTGCTATGTCTAGCTCATATGTTTACTGGGCAGTTCAAATGAGGTATTAATAGGACAAGATTTTCTGTTAAAATGGCACAATTGCATCATTGTCATTATTTATAAAATATTTTTGCAACGGGGTGCCTGGGTGGCTCAGTGGGTTAAAGCCTTTGCCTTCGGCTCAGGTCGTGATCTCAGGGTCCTGGGATCGAGCCCCACATTGGGCTCTCTGCTCAGTAGGGAGCTTGCTTCCCCTTCTCTCTCTGCCTGCCTCTCTGCCTACTTGTGATCTCTCTCTCTGTCAAATAAATAAATAAAATCTTTAAAAAAATATTTTTGCAACAACTCTGCTAGAAGGTGGGGAGATACTTCATTAGCATGTCACGGATAAGAGGAGCTAATGGTTCACTGAGCATTTCCTTTATGCCAAGGCACTGAACGAAGTGTGTTGCATATATTGACTTGTTTATTTCTCCCGGTGATCTTCTGAGGTAACATTATTTTATCTCCATTTCACAGATGAGGTAGGTGGGCACCAGAGAGGTTAAGTGACTCTCCTAAGATCACATAGCTTGAGGATGGCAAAGGAGGAGGTTGTGCCTGGGCTGTATGATTGCTGATGCTGTCCTTTAACCATAGATCCATTTTGACCTTGAACAGAGACTGAGAAAGAGCAGCTGGCTTGTTCGGTTTTGTTGTGCCCAGTGTGAGAACCTGTCCTTTGCGGCACCTGGGTCTGTGCTCTGCCTACTCCCTGAGCTGCCTGCTACAACCCTCACCCGGGCTGCCCTTGTGTGGTGTTAGGATCTTAGGGACTGGAAGCCCTGCAGGCTCTGCCCTCTGCCTCCCGCCTCCCTCTGGGCGCCTGTGGTCAGGTGACTCCTCTTCTTGGTCCTTTTGTCTTTCCATGGGTCAAAGAACACTTTTCTTCACTAGCTGAATTTCAGGCTTATCTTTGTCTTTTTATTTATCAAGTAATTAATTCAAGTGACTGAAATAGCAAATGCTTATCAAAGCCTTTGCATCTGCTAATCCTTTGGAAGACAGGGAGTGGAGGGGAGGAGGGAGTTTGCCTAGGGTCACAGGCAAGGCTGGTCTCGGTGGTGGGCCCTCAGAAGAGCGCCCTGCCTCACCTCCTGTCATTTAGGGGAGTCGGGGGCAGGGCTGCAGGCACCCTGTGTTTGCTGAGGGAATGAGGGAATGCGGGAGCTCTAGGGACTTCATATGTGGCAGTTGTATTCAGTTTTTTTCAATTCATTCTTTTACTGAGTCTTCTGGAAATTCGTGCCTCCTGGTTTGTAGTGATCTTTGGGAACAAAAGGTTTAAAAAGCAACTTCGAGTCAGTCCACCATTCCTTACACACATATTTCTATCTGATGATAAAAGCCCCAGAGAGTAAACAACATCTAAAATTCAGGGGCCAGTCAGTATGCTGCCTGAGTTTTTGGTTCATTTGGTTCATTTACACCCCCCCCCCCACTGTTTATTCAGTGACTTTTTAGTTGAGCACCTACTGTGTTCCAGGTCCTGACACCCCATAGGAGGGTCATAATTAGTAACCAAGAGGGTGGTGCTGCTCAGACCTCAGTGGAATCACTAAGGATTTAGTTCACATGCAGGTGGTGGTTCATTCAGTAGGCCTGGGATGGGTCTGAGATTCTGGGGTCTCACTGGCCCCAGGGTTGCAGGTAGTGTTATGGGAGAACACAGCTTACAGTAGCGTTGCCTAACTTGCATGGCATGTCTGGTCAGGTACTCTCCCTGCAGCCCCTTCTCCTCATATCCAGGCCACTTGGGCCAGCCTTATCTCCAGCTCTGATGGAGTCTCTGTGCACTTACGAGTCGTCAAGACTGAGCAGTTGCAATGGGTGGGCTTTTGTCTTACCCTGGAACCCAGGCTCCACTTTGTATCTAGATTTTGCTTTGCTCTTTGGACCCAAGTGTTTTCGAGTGACTCAGGAACCCTGGGCCCTCCAAACTGGGTCCCTGCCTGGCTCTTGGTTATTCCCCAACTCTGAGTCTGGGGACTGGCCCCTCACTGACAGAATTCCCAACGGTGCCCGTCTAGTAGCCTGTGTGTTCTCAGAGCAGCTCTGTTCCTGAGTGCTCTTACATTCCCAGGGCCCCGCTCTACCTGCCTGATGTCTACCTGCTGCTTCCTGGGCTTCCCTGGTCCAGGGCCAAGCCTTCCTGGGGATATCTGTTCTGCCGAAGGATGTTTCCCAAGCACTGGGGGTCTCTGGCTAACCAGATGTGATGCTCTGAAGATCTCACAGGAGTCCCAGATAAGCGAGGCCTCCCCCTGCACACTTGTTTCTGCTGACAGGCATTTTTCCTTTGCTGCCAGGTCAAGGAGGAGGGAGCCCTAGTGTGCATGACTTGGAAGGCCTTCCTGATGCTCTCTGGCTAGTCGGTGTATTTGGTACCATACCCGGGCCCCAGTGCTAATGTTTGCATGCACACCCTCAGCCAGGAACTGGGGTGCCTCTTGCCTGGGTGCCTTGCTAGCAGGACGGGGGTCTTTGAGGGCAGTATCTGCTCTGGATCCATGTAGCAGCGTGACTTGGCTTTGCGGAGAGTGTTGTGTTAATTAGCAGTAAACCAGAGGGAGCCACAGGTCCTCTGCTAGGGGCCTGTGACAATGGGGTTGGTATACTGTGACTTCCATGCTCACACCAAGAGAGCAAATAGCCCTCTTTTGGTATCCCGGAACACTAGGTCATTTATTTTTCTCCTTAGCCTTTAGAGTAGTGGCTGTATATTGGAATCTTTGGGAAAAGTTTCAAAAATCTTGAAGCTCAGGACACATCTCGCATCAATGAAGTAATATATATGGGATACCAATCCACTGGAGTGTAATTTGCATACAATATAATGTACCCTTTTAAGTGTATGATATGGTAAGCTTTGATGAATATATATACCTGGGTAATTATCATTATAATCAGATAGAACATTCCCAGGAAATTACCTCATGCCCCTTTGCAGCTAATCCACTTTTCTTTCTCTTAGGAAGCTGCTACTCTTGCTTTCTGTCACTTGGATTGGTTTTGCCTTTGCTAGAATTCCAAAAGATGAAATCTTCCGTTGCCTTCTTTTGCAGATTCTTTTCATTGCTAAGTAGTGTTCATTGATGAGAGATCACAAAATGTGTTCCTTAGTTGCCTGTCGTTGGACATTGTTTTTTGCTGTTATGAATATACCCCTCTGCATATTTGTGTAAATCTTGTGGGAACCTAGATTTGCAGTTCTCTTGAGTAAATAATTTGGAATGGAATCAATAGGTCATATAGTAAAGTGTACGTTTAACTTTATAAAAAGAAACTGCCTAATTGTTTTCCAAAGGGGTTAGTCCATTTTATATTCTCACCAGCAATACTTGGGTATACCGGAAGTACCAGTTCATCTATGTTCTTGCCAACAATTTAAAATTTCAGACTTTTTAATTTTAGCCATTTTAGTTGATGTGTAGTGCTTAATTCCTTTTGGTTTTAGTGTGCATTTTTCTGATGACTCATGGTACTGTGCTTATTGCCTATTCATAGATTTTTTTTGTTTGTGTGGCCTGTCTTTCTCTTACCTAATGGTTCTGTTATTATTGTCAACTTCTAACAGAACTTGCCAACCTCTAACAGAACTATCAGTTCTCTTACTTGTCTTGGGATATCTACATTTCTCACAGCATTGTTTATGGTTTTCAATGTACAGATCTTGCACATATTCAAAATTTTACCTTAAGAATTTTTTTGTTTAGGAATGCTACTGTGAATGATCTTTTATTTTTATTATTTTATTTTTAAAATATTTTATTTATTTGAGAGAGAGGGCGAGAGCAAGTGTACATACATGAGCAGAGGGGAGGGGCAGAGGGAGAGGGACAAGCAGACTCCCTACTTGTCTGTAGGGAGTAGACAAGTAGGGAGCCCAACATGGGACTCAGTCCCAGGACCCAGAGATCATGATCTGAGCCAAAGGCAGACGCTTAATTGACTGAACCACCCAGGTGCTCCTAAATGATCTTTAAAAATCATTTCCTATTTATTTTTTGCTCAGGCACCAGTTTAAGCTCCTCATTTGGTTCCACGCTATAGCTGAGGTCGAGATCCTCTGGCCTGAAGACTGATCATGAACCCTGCTAGAGGAGGGACCCATAATTGTATTTGTTTTCCTTGCTTTGTTGTGATGCATGTGGATGGCTAGGATCACTCAAGCAACTGAGAGTTCCATCAATAAGCAGAATCATTTGTACCTCTGGCCAAGAGCAAACCCTTTTGACTCCTCTTAATGGAAAGTGCTATTGTGCTTTAAGATGACAGGCTCCTACAAGGGACTTAATGGATCTTCCAGTCTGTCGCTGACTTAGTGAGGACCTTACAATGGTGATTGTTTGGATTTGAACTTCACCTCCTTAGGTCAGGCTGTGTGCTGGGCATTGGTGTTGGCAGGCGAACTTTGTAACTCAGTGGGCTACCTATTTCCTCTGAGGTTATATATGTTGTAGTTGGTGGGAATGGGTTGGGGAGGACATGCAGGAGTTGTTTTTGTAACTTTTTTCTTAATTAGGAGAAAAGAGATGGAAGCTGGGATGTGAGTCTGTTACCGATTCTTCATTCTCCCCAGTGCTCCAGGTAATGGTATTTAACAGAAAGACAAATCCATTCATCTTCCCAGCATCCTGGCACATGGAAGCTATGCAGGCTGCTGTCAGAAGAGATATTAGGGGCTATAAAAAGCCATTTGATTCCCTCCCCTCCCTACTGTCACTCTCTAACCCCCTTTCCCAGGGAGATTGGTACCATGCTTGCTGACTCTCCATCACCTGGAAGTCTTAGTCCTTGTGGGCATTTTATCGAGATTTAGGTTGGTTTTACCATCCGGATTATTTTTTCTTTTATTTCCGTCATTTCTCTGCCAGGGGTGGCAACATCATGGAGATTTTTCTTTCTGCATTATTCTACTGATTTTAAAGAAAGCTGGTTGATTTGCTACTAGTTGGAGGAGAGCAGACCAGTCCCTCAGGACAGGTAGCTGCTGAAGTGATCCTTCTAGCACAGGGGCCTGGGTTTCTGAGCCAGGTGTAAGGGAACAGGTGCCCCTTGCCTTTCTTCCATACTCTTCTTTTCGGCCTTGGCATCTGTACCTTGTGTCATCCCCTGGTAGTACCAGTGCCAGGGTTGATCTAGGTAGGTTGGGCAGCATTTGTCTCATTTGATCATAAAACTGTCCTGGAGGAAAACTCCATTTCCTCAGGATTTTCTCCTTCTGCTCTTTGTTCTTTCATACTTTCAGGTTACTGTGCCCTCTCTGTCTTTGCCCACATCCCTCTTTCCCATTTTCATTTTTTTTTTCATGGCAACTTAAGAAAATTCTCTTCTATGCCCAGTTATTGAGCAGTGACTCCATACCAGGGACTGTGATAGGCAGGAAGGATACATTTGGAAACAGGATGTGGTCTCTGCTCACAAGAAGCTAGTCTCCTGGAGGAGATGGATATACACAGATGCAAATACCTGTCATTCAAGGTCAGAAATTACTCCTAACAGAAGTATGAATAAAGCACTTTTGGTGGTGCACTCTAACAAGAGCAAGCTTTATATTCAGGCTGGCATTTTATTTGGGCCTTGAAGGATGGGTGAGGTTTCAACAATCACAGGACATGAGTGTGGGAAGGATGGAGTGGGACATTTAAATTAAGGGAACCATGGTGGAAGTGGCCCCCAGGTGTGAACTTGTACACTGGGAGCATATGGGTTGTCTTGCTCAGATGGAAGGCAGCAGGTGTGGCTTGGGAGGGCCACAGAGGGGAGACTAGAAAGGCAAGTTGGGGCCATTGTGATGGATCTTGATGACAACTAAGGAGCCTGCACTCTTTTTCTAGTAGCTCACAGGGAGCCAGCAAGGTTGATGAACAGGAAATGCCATGGTCAGGGCTAGACTGCAGGAGGCTCCCTGGAGCAGACCAGTGAAGGATGAATGAATGAGGAAAGAGACGGAAAAAGAGCCATAGTAGCTCAGATTAGCCATGCCATAGGGTCTGGACATAGGCATTGGTCTTCTGGCATGGGTCAGACAGGACTCAGTGGAAACAGAGGGAGGGGAAATAGTTGAAGAGGTAAAAAGAAAGAGGGCAAAGGCATGAATGTGTCCTGGGAACAGAGCACTGAACAGGATAAGGGCTGGCCTGGGGTGGGGGATAGATAGTTAAATTTTTCCACGTGTAGCAACAGAAATGGACTCTACTTGCTTGAAGTCTGGAGTAGATTCCTGGTATACAGATGTGCTTTCTGGGGGCTCACCCTGAAGATTAGGGCTGTTCCTAAGGAAGGGGAAATGGTTGTGAGCCGGGGAGCCATACTGATTGGTGCCTGCTCTGGTGAGTGGTGAGGAG
>JAQQSY010008051.1:0-10095 GCA_028646535.1 Procyon lotor | reverse complement strand
ATCAGGTAAACCAAGAGCTTTTGTAGTTTTTCATGCTTCTTACTATGATGTTGATTACAAAGGAAGTCACAGTTTTTCTTATATCCTACACTTTAATTATATACTAGATATTTATATTGTTCAATTCAACAGACATTTATTGGATTTCTTGTGTGTGAGGAAGTGGGGAGGATTATTTAAAAGACAGATTAAAACACAGTTCCTAATGTCAAGAAAGTTACAAATGAGCAGAGAGGTTGACTCATGTATACAAATAATTGAAAAAGTATACATAATTAGAAAATCCTGTGAGAACGTAGAAGAAAATAAGCACATCAAATAATAATAACAATAGCAGTAACTGTGTTAATAGAACTAATAATAATCACCATCTATTATTCTATTATGTGTCAAGTATTTACTAACCACTACCTTTAAGTCTCAAGTCTATAAAAATTTTCCATAATTTGTGGAATGTATAATATTAAAATCATTGCAAATGTTTTTTTTTTCTTTCTTTTGTATAAATTAAAATTTACTCATGGAAATGGGCTGCTATAAACTAATCATAGGCATAGATTACCAATTCCACATGTTCATAGATAGAAGTATTGCCACTTGGCACATGGACAAAAGTATCCACGACCTATTGAGGTAAGATTGTCGAAGGATACAATTAGGCATAGTTCCTTACCATTTTATAAAAAAAGAGTCTAAAGTCTAGACAATTTGTGACTTCACCCACTTTCAGTGGCAGAATTAGGATATAAACCTGCATCTGTCTGAAATCAGAACAAAAACTCAATATTTTAAAAGATAATAGTGAAATAAAGAAAGCTTTATGTTTGATATGATAGTGGTGATACAAGGGGGAAAATCTGAGCCAGGTTATAGAAAGAAGGAGAAAATCAGGGAGTCTGAGATAACAGAGCATAAGAAGTGCTCAGGGACCATAAAATGCCTTTGCTTGGTTGGAGTGAAACAAGGAAGTGGTAGAAGATGACACTGAGGCTTTGCAAAAAATATATTTATAAGCATAATTTAATAGGTTTTGGGGAAGCACTTAAAGGTTTTGCGATAGAATATTGACAAAACGAGATTTCTTTTTGGAAATGAATTGTGTATAGGATAGTTAGTGAAAAAAACATCAGAGGCAGTATGATCAATAAGAAATGCCAAACTGGAGCAGAGCTGTATTCTTTTCTCACATAAAATTAGAAAATTCTGTAAGTAGATTAGTAATAAGTGACATCTCTTAAATATAAAAACGGGTTGCCAACATTTCTGTGATTTTGTAATGTGTGACTTTACTCAAACTATATTGAAATGATTTTTTTTAAAGATTTTATTTATTTATTTGAGAGAGAAAGAGAGAGCGATCACAAGTAGGTGGAGAGGCAGACAGAGAGAGAGGGGGAAGCAGGCTCCCTGTTGAGCAGAGAGCACAATGTGGGGCTCGATCCCATGACCCTGAGATCATGACCTGAGCTGAAGGCAGAGACTTTAACCCACTGAGCCACCCAGGCACCCCTTGAAATGATTTTTCAGTCTGATCCAAGGGTGATGGTTAGATGGTTCCATTCGTTCCATTAGTTTAATCATTAGTGAAATAATTCTAAAAGTTACTTGCCCAAGTCTCAAACTGTTAAATATTTCAGAGTTTTATGACCAGTCCATGGTAACTACATTCTTATCTTCCATGATTTAAAAAATATTGCTCAATTGTTGTCCCCTTCTTTTTCATTAGTCTTGCATGCTGACAGAATCTTGTATATTTTCTTTCTTCCTTTTTTTTTTTTTTTACTTTTTGTTTTACTATTCCTACTTTTGGTTAATTAGAGCTTTAAATCCTAAACTCTGATGGCATTGTCATCTCACAATTTTAACAGCAAGAAAAATCCAATGCCATCTGAAAATATGCAGATAATAATACTAGATAACACTCCTCAGGTTGGGTACCAGTTTCTGAAGTAAAAACATCAATCTATCCATTGGTTTAATCAAACAACATTTACTGAGTGCCTATTATATTATCAATTGTAATGCAATATAAAGGTAAATAAAAATATCTCCAAGGCAGAGAGTTATAATGCAGAGGAGACAGACACATAAGTTATTGTAATATGCCATAAATATTATGATAAGAGATGAAGAAAATGCTGAGGAAATATAGGAATGGAAATACCAAAGTCTCCCAGGAGATGCCAACAGAAACTTCTCAAAGGAGATGCTCTTATCTTAAAATATGAGGGCAAATTCATGAAGCAGAAATGTAAGGTAGGATACACACAGGGGAAATAGTTTATGTAAATTCATAAAGGTCCTGGGGAAAAAGACATGTGTGGGAGAACTGGGGAAATGGTAAAAAGTTCAGTATGAAGGCAACATGGAGAACTCATAAAGGATTGCCCAGAAGAGAAGCTGAAGAAGAAGCTATGGCTAGATGGAGGAAGGTCTTTTGATTGACCTTGAACTTAATCCTAATTGATGAAAATTAGCAGACATTTGAATGGTTGAATATCAAGATCATATTTTTTTAAAGGAAGATAACTTTGTAATCCATTTGTAGACTTAATTAATTATAAGAGATTAATGAAAGTATATCAGTTACTGAGCTATAGGAACACACCAGGTAAAAAATCTTGAGGACTTAGAGAGATGGTCAAATGAGAGGTGTGTAGAAAAGAAAAAAAAAAAATACATTGATAGGATTGTATCACCACTTGGAAACAGAGGGAACAAAAGGAGAAAATTTCCAGGATGCTGCCAGCATTTTTAGATTCAAGAAGACTATTTAGATGGTAGTGCTTTGGGCGTAAGTATACGTGTGATATGGGTAGAAAAAGTACACTTTTACTGAGACACATATGCGCATGGTTTGCAAGGAGATACAAATTAAATAGTCAGAAATGCATCATGGTTGAAGCAGGAAACTTGGTTGAGAACACTGATGGAAAGCAGTATTTATCTAGCTTTTATTATTTTCTGTTTCACAGTTAATTTCAAATCTATGATTAAAATCCTTCCTAAATACCTTGGTGACTTTATTAATTTGCACTGTTTTCTGAAATTCTTTTTATACATGGCCTACAGAAAAAGACATATATGACACTGCATGTCTTTCACAGTGGATTAATTTTGGTGGCAGTTTTATACTTTATACTAATCCATACCCATAGTCTAACTTGATTGCTCTTAGAACAATGATACACACAACACAGTTAGCTTGAATTACGGGTTCTGACCATACACTAAACAAACTTAAACTAACAAGCTCATGTGGAGATTATAAACATCACTTTACTTTTATTAGTCCCTTTCTCTGAACAACTGACTTTATTAATCTCAGTATAGTCAGTAATGCACTGATTAAGAACAGACTTGAGACTGAATTCTGACTTCACCATTTATTACTTATGTGATTTGGGGAAGTCACACACTCAGCATTTCTAAGCATGAATTTATTATATGCAAGTGTGTATATTTTATAAGACATACACATAAAATGGAATTTTATTTGGTAGTTTATTTTGATATTTAGAAGTAAATTAATTTTGAAACCTACATTTTTGTCTTTTTCTTACTGATGGTTAATTTAATTCCACTGTAGGTGTGTTTTATGGTCCATCCAGCATATTATCAGTTTTAGTAAATGTCTTATGTATACCTGAAAAGAACATATATTCTGTCATTTTGGGGCTCAAGTTTTCACATTTGTTTCTTAAATTCAATAGCTCGTTTCAGATCTTTTTTAAAATTGAGGTAAAAGTCACGTAACACAATTAACCCCTCTAAAGTATATAATTCAGTTGGATTTAGTACATTCACAATGTTGTGCAATCATCACCTCTCTCTAGTTTTAAAACATTTTATCACTTAAGAAAAACACTCTGTATCCATTAAATAATCACTCTCCATTCCCAATTTTCCCCATCTCATGGTAATCATTAATCGGCTCTATAGATTTGCCTATTCTGGATATTTCATAAAAATGGATTCATACAAAATGTGACCTTTCCAGTTTGGCTTCTTTCACTTAGCTCAGTGTCCATGTGGTAGCATTATCAACATTTTATTCCTTTTGTCGCTTAATAATGTTTTATTTTACATATATGCTACAACTCATTTATCCATTGTTGAGTGGTTTGGTTGCTTCTACCTTTTGGCTATTATGAATAATGCTACCCTAATATATAAGTATAGTGTTGAAAAATATGAAATTTCAATGAAAAGAGAAATTATAAAGGGATTAAACATAAATTCTAGAGGTAAAAATTATAATAGTGGAGAAATTTACTAGAAAAATTCAATGATTGATTTAAACAGGTAGAAGAATCAGTGAGTATCAAGAAAGGCAACTGAGTTTATTCAGTTTGAGGGGATAAAGAAAGAAAAAAAGAAAAATGAACAGAGCCCGGTGGACATGTGGGACACCATCAAGTGTGCATATATATATATATATATATATATATATATGCACCATGGGAGTTCCAGAAGAGAGACAGAAAGAGGGAAAAATAAAAATTGTAAAAAACAATGGCCAAAAATTACCCAAATTTGATCTAAGACATGAATATGCACAAACAAGAAGCACGATACACTCTAAGAAGGATGAACTCAGGAAAGCTACACTGTGACAAATTATAGTGAAATTGTCAAAAGATAAAGAGGAAGAAAAATGTTGAAAGCAGAAAGAGAAAAGTGAGTCATATCATACAAGAGATCATCAATAAGATTACCAAGTGATTTTTTTTTTTAAATCATTAAAAATGGAGCCCAGAAGATGGTAGGATGACATATTTAGTCTTGGAAGAAAAACAGTTGACTAATAATCCTATATCTATAAAACTATTCTTCAAGAATGAAGAGAAAATTAAGACATTTCAAGGTAAACAAAATCTGAAGGAGTTTATTACTAGAAGAGCTGCTCTATAAGAAATTCTAAAGCCAGTCCTTGAGAGTGAAATGAAAGAACATGGATAGTAATTTGAAGCCATATGCAAAAATATAGGGCATTGGTAAAGGGATTACCTAAGTAAATATAAAAGCCATTATTATTGTACTTTTGATTTGTCAACTCCATTTTCCCCTATTTAATTAAAAAGGTAAATGTATAAAACAATAACTATAAGTCTATGTTAATGGGTACACTATGAATAAAAATGTAATGAGTGACAATAAAGGGGGAGGATAAAAAATGTATAAGAGCCAAGGGTTTGTATTCTACTGAAATTAAATTTGTAACATTTAAACTGGGCTGTTATAAGTTTAAGCTGTTAATTATAATAGCTGGGGTGCCTGGGTGGCTCAGTGGGTTAAAGCCTCTGCTTTCAGCTCAGGTCATGATCTCAGGGTCCTGGGATTGAGCCCTGCATGGGGCTCTCTGCTCGGCAGGGAGCCTGCTTTCCCCTCTCTCTCTGCCTGCCTCTCTGCCTACTTGTGATCTCTCTCTCCTTAATAAATAAATAAAATCTTTTTTTAAATGATGTTAATTATAATAGTTAAATTAACTATTAAAGAAATATCTATAAAACATATAGAAAATGAAAGGAGAACAAAATGATGTATTACAAAAAACAATAAAAAAAGCCTCCACAAATAGATATAAAAGGAAGGCAGTAATGGAGAAATTGAGGAACAAAATCATATGACATACAGAAAAGAAACAGCTAAAAGGCATAAGTAAGTCATTCCTTAGCAATTATTTTAAATGTAGATGGATTAAACTCTTCAATGTAGAGACTGGCATAATGGATTAAAAAAAAAAACCCATGACCCATCTATATGCTATCTACATATATATGTTATGTATGTAAATACAAAGACACAAAAGGATTGAAAATAAAAATGTGGAAAAAGACATTCCTTGTAAATAGTAACAAAAAGTGAGCTGGACTAGCTATACTATTATGAAACACAATAGCCTTAAGTCAAAAAGTTTATAAGAGATACAGAAGGATATTATAGATTGATAAAGATTGAAGATACAACAATTATATATTCACTTACCAATAGAATGCAAATTATGTAAAGAAAACTGACAGAATTAAAGAGAGAAATGAACTGTCCTACAATAATATTTGAGAATTTCAATATCCTAATTTAAATAATGACTAGGACAACCAGACAGGTGATTAATATATAAATAGAAAACTTCAATAATAGTATAAATCAATTTGACCTAACAGTTACAGACATTATAATCCATCCAACAACAGCAGAATATACATTTTTTCTCAAGTGGACATACAACCTTCTGTAGGATAAATTATATCTTGGGCCACAAAATATTTTAATAATTTAAATAAGTTTGAATACATACAAAACATATTTTACAACCACAACTGAATAAAAGTAGAATCAATAAAGAATAGATACTGGAAAAAATTTACAAACACCTAGAAATTATACAACATACTTTTTAACTGTTAGTGGATGAATAAGAAATCACAAGGGAAATTAGAAAATACCTGAGATACCTAAAAATAAAAACACAACATACCAAAACTTATAGGATGCAGTGAAAGCAGAGCTACAGGGGGAATTTATAAATATAACATCTAATCAAATCAATAACCAAACTCTACACTTAAAGGAAGTAGGAATGCCAGAGTGAGCTAAACCCAAAGCTAGCAGAAGGAAATAATAAAGATTAGATCAGAAATCAATGAAATAGAGAATAAAAAATCAATAGAGGAAACAAAACTGAGAGTTGAATCTTTGAAAAGATCAACAACATTGGCAAAACTTGAGTTACATTGTAACAAAAAGAAGGAAGACTCAGATTACTAAAATCATAACTGAAAAAGACCATGAACTTCACTGAAATAAAAAGGATTATAAGAGAACATTACAGATAACTGTATGCCAATAAATTAGGCAACATGGATAACATGGAAACATTTCTAGAAAGATACAAGTTATCAGAATTACTCAAGAAGACAGAAAATCTGAATAGGCTTATAACATGTAAGGATATTATATTGACTGAATCGTTAATCTAAAACATCGAAACAACAACAAAGGCCTAGAGCCAAAGGTCTCCCTGGCAAATTATACCATACATTAAAAAAAAACCCAAAAAACAAAAACAAACACCATTTCTTCTCAAACTCTTCAAAAACTTTGAAGAGGAAGAATGCTTCCTAACTCATATCAAAGCCAGACAACAATACTACAAGAAAAGAAAACTATGGGCCAATATTTTTTATGAATACATATGGAAAAGTCCTCAATAAGATACTAGCAAACTGAGTTCATCAACATATTCAAGGAATTATACACTATCACCAAGTGAGAATTATGTTAGGAGTACAAGAATGGTTTAACATAAAAAAATAGATTGAAGGACCACATCATTATGCCAATTGATGCTGAAAAAAGCATATAAAAGAACACAACATTCTTTCAAGGCAGACAACTCATAAACTAGGAAGACAAGGAGGTTTCCTCAAAATGATAAGGGCCACATGTGAGAAACCCATGGCTAGCATCATACTCAGTGTTGAAAGACTCAAAACTTTTCTCCTAAGACCAGGAACAAAACAAGAATATTTTCAACACTTCTACTCAACACAGTACTAGAAGCTCTAGCCAGAGTTATTAGGTAAGAAAAAGAAATAAAAACTGTTCAAATCACAGGCCTGGAGCTGCTCTGGTGAATGCAGGAGAGGCTTCTGGCTATCCTGCCTAGGGCTTCTGGGTTGGTCTAGTCAGAGACCCAAGAGGCGAAAGGATCCAAGTACCCAGCAATCAGCCCCAGGGCTCCTCAAGGATGGAAGAGAAGCAGAAGGAGGAGGAGATGGAGGAAGAGAAGGAAGATGATAAGGACGATGTGCCCAAATGGCAGCAGGACGAGTTTAATAGGGAGCTGGACAACGATAACTTCTCCTATAAGGAGGAGTCTGAGAACCTGGATCAAAATACTTTCTTCTTTGGTGATAAAGAGGAGGATGATGAGGTCTATGACTGAGGGGCAAAATGCAGGGAACCTGTGGGGCCACCCCAGCATCATGGAGGCTGTGGGGGTGAGAAGGTCACCCCTTTCTCCCATTGTTGGGGGGTAATTCCCAGTGTCTGCAGTACTTTCTGGTTACTGAATAAACTTTTTTACACACACACACACACACACACACACACACACACGAAAGAAAAAGAAAATAGCTGTGCATATCAGAAGAAATAAAACTATCTCTATTTGTAGACAACATGATTTTATATATAAGAAAGCCCTAAGAAAATCTGTAAAACTACTAACACCAATATCAGCAACAACAAAACAAGACAACAAAGCATTAGAGTTAGTAAAAAACTTCAGCAATGCTGTAGGATACAAGATTAACATAAACATTAGCTGTATTTCTATTCAGTAGTAATGAACTATCCAAAAAGGAAATTAAGAAGCAATTCCATTTACAGTAGCATCAAAAAAGAGAGTACTTAGAAACAAATTAAACCAAGATTACATGAAACTTGTACACTGAAAACTATAAAACTCTATAAAAAAAACTAAAGAAGACTTAAATAAGTAGAAAGACATCACACATTTATGTATTAGAAGACTTAATACTGTCAAGATGACAATATTACCCAAAGTGATCTATAGATTCAATGCAACTCCTACAAAAATCCAAGTGTCATTTTTTTTTTCAGAAATAGAAATATCCAACCTAAATTGCATACAAAAATTCAAGGGAACTGAAATAATCAAAACAATCTTGAACATGAAGAACAAAATTGGAAACTTACCCTTACCAATTTTATACCTACTACAAAGCTACAGTAATCAAAACAGTGTGGTTTTCATCGAAACAGTGGCAGAAGGAGATATAGTGACAAAGGAATAAAATTGGAAGCCCAAAAATAAGCCCTTAGCTGCATGGTCAATTACTTTTCAACAAGGATGCCAAGATGATTCAATGGGAAAAGAATAGTCTCTTTAACTAATGATGCTAGGATAGCTGGATAGGCACATGCAAAAGAATTGTTAGACATTTGCCTTATACCATATAAAAATATTAATTCAAAATGGATTTAAGACTTAAGTTTAAGGACTAAAACTACAAAACTCCTAGAAGAGAACATGGGGGATAAACTTTATGACCTTGGATTTATTGGTGGCTTCTAAAATATGACATCAAAATTACAAGTGGCAAAAGATAAAATACATAAACTTGTGTATCAAAGGAAATTGTAAACATAACTAATGTTACTGACATGTACACTTAAAAATGGTTGAAATTGTAAATTTTATATTACATATATTTTATCATGATAAAAATACTATATAATTTTACTTGATAATTTTTCTTTTACCCATGGTTATTAAAATTTTTTTGTGAAGTGGAGTGACAATCTCCACTTTTTAATTGGGATATTCAGTCCTTGTATACACAGGGCAATTATTGAGATGATTGACTTTATTTTACTGTTTTCTATTTGTCTCATAAGTTCTTTTTTCATTCTTTCTTTGGTGTGATTAATTTTAGTATTTTGTTTATTTCCTCTATTGGTTTTTTACCTATTCTTTGTTTTAAAACTTTAATTGTTAGTCTAGAAATTACAATATGTATCCTTATCACAGTTTACCTTAATTAGTATTTTAACACTCTATATTGAAGGTAAGGAATTTAAAGCAGTATAATTAAAATTACTTTCCCCTGTCCTTTCCCTGTGCTAGTCTTGCAATTTATTTTACTTCTGCATATGTTTGTTGTGAATTTTTATTGGAATTGGGTGTTGGATTTTGTCAAAATCTATTTATCAACCTTTTGATATGATTCTATAGATAGTTTATTTTAATTGTATGATATATTATGTTAATTGAATTTTCCATAATAAACCAACTTTGCATCACTGGGATAAATTCCAGAGAGTCGTGGCATATTGTTGAATTTAATTTGATATTATTTTGTTAAATATTTTTGCATTTATGTCTATAAGAGATGCTGTTGGGCATTTTCATTGCTTCTGATATTTTTGTCCTGCTTTAGTATCAAGGCAAGATTAGCCCCCTAGAATGTTCTGGCACATTTTCCCTTCTTTATTTTTTTAAAAAGTTTATGTATGACTGGTATAATTTATTCCCAAAATATTTGATGGCATTCACTAGTTAAG
>JAQQSY010008050.1:0-10095 GCA_028646535.1 Procyon lotor | reverse complement strand
AGAGAGAGAGAGAGAGAGATCACAGGTAGGCAGAGAGGCAGGCAGAGAGAGAGGGGGAAGCAGGCTCCCTGCTGAGCAGAGAGCTCGATGCAGGGCTCGATCCCAGGACCCTGAGATCATGACCTGAGCCAAAGGCAGAGGCTTTAACCCACTGAGCCACCCAGGCGCCCTTGAATGAACTCCTTTAAATCCATATCCCATGGGACATCGGTGTCCATGTGGCCCAGGCAGCCCATGTCCTCTACTCCGATACTCTCCACCTGAATCTCTTTTTGTCTTTTCTTCCTCTATTCCTTCTACACTGTTTATTTCTCTACCTGTTTTAATTTCCTAACCTAGGAGAGTGTAAACTTCTGAAATGATAGGCAAAATGTGTTTCTCGTTATTCTTACATTCCCTTGGTATAGGACAATGCCTGGAACATAGTAGAATTTTGGTGCACGTCTACTGAACGTGTGAGAGAATAAGAGAGAAGGAGAGAGGGAAGGAGAGAAGGTGGGAGGGAGGGAGGGGGAGAAGGAGGAAGAAAGCATTTGTCCTGTAGATAGAGATGCTTGGGGACAGACTTATTTCCAGGACAGACAACAGATAAATGGTTTGTCGGTGTTTTGTTCAGATAGAGGGCCTTGGACATTTGAGACAGGAAATCTTTAGACCACTTATATTGGCCTATTAGCTCAGGTAAGAGGGTAGGAGCATCTCTAATTGATGCCAGGTTACTTTCACAGAATCTTCCTCTTGCCCAGGACCCCTCCAGGCCACGGCGCATAACGAGGTGGGGACGTCACACCTGGCTCGTTCCGTGTGGCTCCTGCCTAGTTGCATGCTTCTCCCCACACCAGGCGAGTTGTCTCAGAATCTCTGCTCTTCTGCATTTGTACTTGTGAAACATCTTGCTTCTGTTCTGCCACCCACCTCTCCTCATGTGAATCATCGAAGTGTGGACTCTTTTGTTTTTCTATTTTTTGCCAACCTGAGGCAACACCATGATGAAAGCCCAGGGTGGACACGTTCATACATTTAGCACATAAGCCCAGCCATGTCCTCGATGCTGGGATGTGGAGTGGTCAAGGCAACAGGGTTTCCAACCTCATGCTGCCCGGCTTCTGTCCTCTTCACTCAGGTGGAGTGCCTTGGGAATGTCCTCTTTTTGTATAACATTGGGGTTTAAAAAATGAATCTAAGCAGGCAGTTCACTGCCTTATGAAGTTAGCTCCATCAGCTATTAGTCTCGCCATATGTCAAGACAGAAGGATTGTTTGTACAGGATTCCTATTGAGTTTGCTGTCACTGGAATAAATCACTATTGACCTTTCCACTTTTAAGAGTTTAATGAACTTAGGAATGGAAATTACCCACAGAAGTAACAACTGTAACCTTGGCTTCTATAATTAAATCCCATTGTCATTAATGCTCACTCTTTGACATGCCAGAGGTCACTGCTATTAATACTAATGAATCAGACCAAGGTAGAAAAACTGGTAGCAGAAAATCTAAATGGCCTCAATTTGAAATCAAATAACAAGTTCTAAATGAAAATTCTTTGTAGGTAGAAAATACAGGGAGACAGAAAGGCATGGAATCAATCGTATCAGACTTGAGGGTAGTGAACTAGCATTCATTATTCAACTGTAGCTTTTTTAGGCACTATACATACTGTATATAATCTTCCTTTTATTATTATTATTATATTATTATAATATATTACATAATATATAATATATTATTTTAATTAATTAATTAATTAATTGCTAAGTGAGTAAGTGCTAAGTGAGTAAGTCCCCCATGGAATGGTATAGACTGTAGATACAAGGGCCAGACTTTGTGACTGTCCTCACACTGGCCTTAATTAGCAATTAATTAATTGCTAATTAATTAATTAATATGATATATAATAATAGATAATATACAATATATTATTATATATTATTATAATTATATTTTTATATAATTATAATTATTATAATTATAAATTAAATTATTATAGACCTGTGAGTGAACATCAGTATCTCTACATCAAAGATGAGACTGGGAGAAGATATTTGTAAATGTCTTATCATTTATAAGGTTTATCATTATTAGGCTAAGTGAAATAAGTCACTCAGAAAAAGACAAATATGATTCTATTCACATGTGGAATTTAAGAAACAAAATAGATGAATATAGGGGAAGGGAAGAAAAAATAAAATACAATGAAAACGGAGATAAAGGGCTAGTATCCAAAAGCTATAAAGACCTTTTATAGTCAAACTCAACACTCAAAAAACAAAAAATCTAGTCAAGAAATGAGCAGAAGACACGAGCAGACATTTCTCCAAAGAAAACATATAAATGGCCAATGAAATGGCCAAATGAAAAAATTCTCAACATCCCTTGGCATCAGGGAAATACAAACCAAAACCAAGATGAGATACCATCTCGCACCAGTCAGAATGGCTAAAATTAACAACTCAGGAAACAACAGATGTTGGTGATGATGTAAAGAAAGGGGGAAACTCTTACACTGTTGGTGGGAATGTAAGCTGGTGCTGCCACTCTGGAAAACAGTATGGATGTTTCTCGAAAAGTTAAAAATAGAGCTACCCTATGACCTAGCAATTGCACCACTAGATAGTTCTCCACAGCATACAAACATAATGATTTGAAAGGGGCACCTGCACCCCAATGTTTCTAGCAACAATATCCACAAGAGTCAAAATATGGAAAAAGTCCAGATGTCTATTGATAAATGAATGGATAAAGAAGATGTGTATAAAGGCACAGTGGAATATTACTCAGCCATCAAAAGAGTGAAATCTTGCCATTTACAATGATGTGGTTAGAACTAGAGGATATTATGCTAAGTGAAATAAGTCACTCAGAAAAAGACAAATACGATTTTACCAATATGTAGAATTTAAGAAACAAAACAGATGAACATAGGGGAAGGGAAGGAAAAATAAAGTAAGATGAAAACAGAGATCGGGGCAAACCATAAGAGACTCTTAACTATAGGAAGCAAACTGAGGGTTGTTGGAGGGGAGGTCAGTGGGGGACTGGGGTAACTAGGGGATGGGCATGAAGGAGGGCATGTGATGGAATGAGCCCTGGGTGTTACATGCAACTGATGAGTCCCTAAATTCTACCCCTGAAACTAATAATACACTACATGTTAATAAAAAAAAAGATGAGGAGACTAGAGCTCAGAAGGAAAAATTAATGTGCAAAATAATTTATTCATGCAACAATACTTCTCTTGCACTGAAGGCCCACAGTGTTCTAGCAGGCAAAGTGTCAGTGATACCTAAGACAGATCTCCTGCTTTGTTACTTTAGAGAAAGAACACATATCTATGGGTGTGAAGCTTAGGCTTTGCCTAATTTGCATTCAGCTACCAAAGTCTTTATCCTTAAAATTGGAAAGCTGGACTTTCCAAATTCTGCCTCTTTGTATCTGTTACTGTGAAAAGGAACTTGGTACCTGTGGAGGTACTGATGGAAGAGTATTAGTGAAGCATAGTGGACTGTTTCCACTTCAAATGACAGTGAAGTGAGTGGTCTTAGACAGACTAGAACCGCCCTACGATCCAGCAATTGGAGTCCTAGGTATTTACGCAAAGAATACAGAAATACTGATTTGAAGGGGACACGTGAACCCAGATGTTCATAGCAGCACTATCAACAATAAACAAATTATGGAAAGAGCCCAGATGTCTATCCACTGATGAATGGATAAAGAAGATGTGGTACATATACACAAGGGAATATTACTCAGCCACCAAAAAGAATGAGACCTTGCATTTACAGTGATATGGATGGAGTTAAAGTGTATTGTGCTAAGTGAAATAAATCTGAGAAAGGCAAATAGTATTTGATTTCACTCGTATGTGGAATTTAAGAAACACAATAAACAAGTATGGGGGCGTAAATGAGAGAGAGGCTAAGCATAAAGCAGGTTCTTAATGATAGAGAACAAAGTGAGCATTGCTGGAGGGGTGGTGGGTGAGGGCTGGGCTAGATGGGTAATAGGGATTAAGGAGGGCACTTGTGATGAGCACTGGGTGTTGTATGTAAGTGTTAAGTCACTATATTCTACACCTGACACTAATACTACACTGCATGTTAACTAACTGGAATTTAAATAAAAACTTGAAACTACAAAAAAAACCCCAAAACACAGCAGCTAGGTAGACTGTGGAATTGTTATAAGTTTGAACAAGTCATGAAATAATACGGAAAGCTAAAATAGCAAGCGAAGCATGGGCCATATGTGTTCAGTGTATGGACATTTTCCTGTTTCTTGTTGAACACTGAGGACCCACATGTCTCCGACAGCTACTACCTTCGTGGTCCCAGAGAGCTGTTGAAATCTCTCATCTTCCCAGCAGAAATCCCAAGAGTAACTCTTAATAGATCCATTGGGTTACCCTGAATCAGTATCCATGTCCAAGGTGGATGAACATACTAATTAGCTAACATATGTCACATGTTCTGCCCCTGGAACCAGAGATAGTTAATTTACTCAGAATCACATGGATCCCAAAATGGAAGGTAGTGGCATTCAGGATTGAGGAAGTCAGAATTCATTCGGAAGAGACAACTGAGTCATGTCTACTCAAATATGAATATTCTTTGTAATCTACATGTATTAGCAATATTGTCCATTGCTGGTTTTATTTTTACTGTTACTTCTGGTGCTATTATTAATATGATTCAGTTAAAATGTTTCATCTTACAAGTTACTGAATAGATGCTCGGGAAAGTTTAGTGACTTGCCTCCGTTCACATCCCCAGTTTTTTTTTTTTAATTATTTAACATTTTTTTCCAATATAATATGAAAAACTTTGTGTGCATTAACCACATGCCAGGATTGTGCTAGGCATTAATGTCACAGTTACTTGGATTCATTCTTCTTTTTTTTTTGAATTAAAAATCACCAATGGTATTGTTTACTTTAAAATTTGAAAGGAAGGGCAGGGTCTAGTTTCACAAGATCCCCTACCCAACCTGCAACAGCGATTATTAGGTATTATCCAGTTTTTCCTAAAACACAAGGGGACATATAGAAACATTTAATTTGTAGGACTGTGATTTTTTTCTAAAAATGGTTTCATTATCTCCCATCTTGCCTGCTCTTTTGTAGACCTCGCCATCTCCCTCAAAAGGGGGCGTCTCTGTATCTACTGCTTGGAATCAAGCCCTGGCCAGTAGAATATTATGGAAGGGATGCTGTGTCAGTTCTGGGGCTATTTCTTGCCGAGGCCTGGCAAATACTGCTTCTCACTTCCTGGAAGCCAGCCATGGTGGTGCTGATATTGTAGAGCCTATGAATTTGTGTGAATGGATAATGACATGTGCACCATTATAGCATCATATATGAGTTTCACTACCGTAAAGTCCACCAGCCTGCCTTTGCACTCTCAGGCTGCCTTCTTACTGTCACTATGAAACTGCACCACAGATGCCTAGCTACCTGTCCTCATTTCCCCTTTATAGTATGGGAACATCAGGGGAGCACAAGAGCTCTTCTGGTGTCCCTTCCTGTCTGCAGCATTTGCTAAATCTGGCTACAGATGCCGAGAAATATTTGAATATTCAGGCGTGTGTTCAGGAAGGATGAGGGGCGAGGAGGGGGAAAATAAGGAAGAATAATAAATAAGTCAATCAGAGAAAGACAATTATCATATTACCTCATTGATATGAGGGATTTTAGAAACAAGGCAGAGGATCACAGGGGAAGGGAGGGATAAATGAAACAAGATGAAACCAGAGAGGAAGACAAACCATAAGAGACTCTTAATCTCAGGAAGCAGACTGAGGGTTGCTGGGGGGAGGGGGGAAGGGATGGGGTGGCTGGGGGATGGACATTGGGGAGGGTATGTGCTATGGGGAGTGCTGCGAATCGTGTAAGACTGACGAATCACAGACCCGTACCCCGAAACAAATAATACGTTATATGTTAATTAAAAAAAAGAATAAAGGAGAAAAAGAACATAAATAAGAGAAATTTACAAATAAACAAGTGAAAAGACACAAAGAAGAAAAGGTATCTCTGGAAGGATGTGAATTGTCTTACCACCTGGAGACGCTCATGAAATGGTGGAGGGTCCTTGTCAGAGTATATGAAATGGTGAAAAGAAACAAGGGGCAGTCTCGTGCCCGCTACTGAGTGTGAGGTGCTACTGAAGACCTGGCAGCCATGGAGACGATTTCTCTCTTTCCCAAGAGCCCACAGACTATGGGCATGGCGTAACGAAGGGCATAACCTTCATCTCATCAGTTCAGGTTGCTACAACAGAGTATCATAGACTGGGTGGCTGATAAACAATAGATTTTTTTTCCTCTGGGAGCTAGAAAGTTCTAGATCTGAGCATGGGCACATCTAGTGTCCGGGGAGGGCCCAATACCTCGTTGGCTATTGGCACTGTGATCTCACATGGCAAGAGGCAAGGGAGCTCTCTGGGGTCTCTTAATAGAGGTCCTAATCCCATGCGTGAGGGGTCCACCCCTGACCTAATGACCTCCCAAAGACCCCCACCTCCAAGTCCCATCACACTGGGGTTAGTTTCCAACATACATATCTGGGGGGACACAGACACTTAGTTTCTAGCAGCTTTGATAGAGCATTATATGTAATATGGCAAAATTTCAGCATCATGGAAGTGTGGAGGACGAAGCACAAAAGGAGGGTGTTTTGCTGAACCCAGAATATTAGGGCACTCCCTTCAGATTAAGGTTAACAACTTGTTAACCTTGAAAGGCTAGGAAGGAGTTAACTAAGTCAAGAACAGGATATGGTGACCTGCAGGAGAAGGGGACAATCCAGTAAAGTGAATTCTAATGGGAACACGAAAAAGTCTGCGTGACTGAAAGGAGGTCTAGCTGGACCCCAAACATATCTTGTCAAGGGGCGTTTGTCCTGAAGGGAAGGGGAGTCATTAAGTTTGGGTTGGAAGGTGGTATTGTGGTGTACATGTTTGAGAAAAACTACTCTGATAATATTTTGAGGGACAGTATCAAGACTATAGGAAATGAGAACCATTAAGAGGCTTTAAATAATCAGATAGGGAATAATGAGGGCCTAGGAAAGTGAGATGGGGTGAATGAGATTAATATCTGACACAAAGAGAACTTGGCTTTTTTTCAGTTTCTTTTTTTTAATTTAAATTCAGTTAGGCAACATATCGTACATCCTTAGTTTCAAATGTAGAGTTTATTCATCAGTGTGTTGAACGCCCTGTGCTCATCACATCGCGTGCCCTTCTTAATGCCCATCACCCAGTTACCCCCTCCCCCCACTCCCCTCCCCTCCAGCAACGCTCAGTTTGCTCCCCAGAGTTAAGAGTCTCTCACGGTTTGTCTCCCTCTCTGATTTCTTCCCATTCAGTTTTCCCTCCTTTTCTCTATGTTTCTCTGTGCTTTTTCTTATATTCCACATATGAGTGGAACCATGTGATAGTTGTCTTTCTCTGGTTGGCTTATTTTGCACAGCATAATCCTCTCCAGTTCCATCCACATCGATGTAAATGGTCAGTATTCATCCTTTCTGATGGCTGAGCAATATTCCATTATATATATATGAACCACATCTTCTTTATCCATTTGTCTTTAGCTAGATATCTGGGCTCTTTCCACAGTTCGACTATTGTGCACACTGCTGTTATAAACACTGGGGTGCTGGTACCCCTTAGGATCACTACATTTGCATCTTTGGGGCAAATACCTAGTAGTGCAATTTCTGAGTTACGGTTTCTTTTAAACAACACACACACACACAAAACCACATTCTGAAGTAAATTTCTCCTGAATATGGCTACTGCGATGAGAACACAGTGAGTTCTCATACAAGGTCCCTCACCTATAATATCTCACATAAAACATCTTGGGTAGGAAGGACAAGGTTCACTGATGATGCCCAGCAGGGAAGGCTGAGCGCTATAGAGCCCATGAACTATGTGTTGACTATTACAGTGTTTCAGAGCATGGGCTCTGGAATCAGACGGACCTACCTGCCCATGCTTCTACCTCCTAACAATGCAGCTTCAAAAAAGATCCTTCACTTCATTTGTGACAGTTTTGTCACCATAGACTGAAGACGACAATACTGTCTACCATATAGCACTCTTGTGAGGACTACATAATTTACCATATGTAAGGCATTTAGCCTAATGCCTAACAGATGGTAAATATTCCATAAATGTTAGCTATTTTTATAACAAATGGGCTAATTAATGAATTAATAATTCTGGCAAGAGCTGGAAACACATTGCAAAGTGTTCATGTTATGGAATATTTTGAGATAAATTTGAAGAATTCAGGTGATTGGAATGAGGTAGGTCTGTATGTCTCTTGGGGTAAGTTGCCCAGAATGGATGCAGAGCATCTGAGCAGTGATTGTTCAAGGGGGTCTCAGTGATGTTGGAAATGAACCTTAGCACATATCTGCATTGGGAAGGTGGCTCCCTTCCAAATGCAGAGGTACAAATCACTGGTTTTTGAAGCTGAGACACCGAAGGTCACTTGTCTGTACATTTTGTGGATTTCTGGGAGGAGATTTGTGTATCATATACGAAGAAGCAGGCTGTGGGTGTTCAGTGAGCTGAATAAGGAGACACTCAGAGTACGTTCTCCAGGAAGAATTTGGCTTAAAGTCTGGAGCTTGGAGCAGCGGAACTGGGGAACCCCAGCATTAATCATTGCAAACATATGTATCCTACCTTGGTAATGAACAGGGGCTGAATTCTCCAGAGAAGGTTTGCTGGTGCCTCTCTTTGACTACTGGCCAAGTTTGGCTTTCTTCAGCACATATTTCCGAGCATCTCCCATGGAATAGGCACACGGTGCTAGGTGTTAGGTTACAACTTAAATGAATTATGTAATTTCTGCTCTTTGGAAACTCATAAGCTAGCAGTGGGGGCACCAGATTCAGCTAGCTTTAATGCATGGGAAAAGTTCCTGAAAGAAGTGTAAATACACACTAGGGAAGAAGAAGGAAGAAGTCTGCTGTCCATCTGACAAAAAGGGTTTACAAGTTTTAAAACTCTGTTTTTGCCTGATTCTCAAGCCATCTTGAGCCATCTGAGGGTCTGGCTGTGATCCATGTCATACGCTGCTGGTGGGACTAAAGATGGGCAGACTTCAGAGAGTACTTTGGTAGCATGGATCCTAGGACTCAAATGTCCGTGCACTTTGACCCTGGAAGTTCCTCTAAGTACTACTAAGTATGTGTGCTCACATGTACACACACACACACACACACACACACACACACACACACACACACAGGAATATGCCCAGCTATTTATTTACAAGTAACTTTATTCCAGTGATTTTTTACAATAAAAATCACAATAAAAAGACATTATATACCCAAAAGTAGGGGCTTATTACTGAATTGCTGTGCAGACAAAGATGACATATTGTGTAGCAATGAAAAATCATGATGTAATGTAAGTAATGACATCAGAAGATTTTCATTTTGTGTTCTTAAGTGATAAAAGGAATATTATGAAGCAGTGGGTAGAATACGATGCTGGTTTTACAGAAGTGTGTGTGTGTGTGTGTATGTAAATATATATATTTGTAAATATATGTGTATATATACATATAAATATATATAAATATACAATATAAATATGTATATATAAATATAGTATATATTATATAAATATCTAATATAAATATATATTAGATATATAATAAATATATAAGTATATATAATATATATTTGTCTTCTAGAGGGAAAGATACTAAAATGCTGAAAATGTTCTTTGGGAGAGAAGGAAGGAGGTCGGGGAAGAAATTAAATGGTGGTCATACTTCACTTGTTTCTTTTTTTTTTTTAAGTTTTATTTATTTATTTGCCAGAAAGAGAGAGAGAGACAGAGAGAGATAGAGAGAGAGAGCACAAGTAGGGGGAGCGGCAGGCAGAGGGAGAGACAGAGGCAGACTCTTCACTGAGCAGGGAGCCTGATGCGGTGCTCTATCCCAGGACTCTGGGATCATGACCTGAGCTGAAGGCAGATGCTGCATGACTGAACCACCCAGGCATCCCTTCACTTGGGTTTTGAAGGGTAGGCAGGAGCAGATAAGAAGAAGTATTGGCAAAGAGGGGAG
>JAQQSY010008049.1:0-10095 GCA_028646535.1 Procyon lotor | reverse complement strand
AACATTTAGCCAGACTCGTCAAAAAAAAAAAAAAGGAAAGAAAAAAGAGCACTCAAATGAATACAATCAGAAATGATTGAGGAGAAACAACTTCCACCACAGAAATCCAAAGTATTAAGAGAATATCATGAATATTACGTTAAAAAATTTGAACAAACTGGGGGCGCCTGGATGGCTCAGTCGTTAAGCGTCTGCCTTCGGTCCAGGTCAGATCCCAGGGGCCTGGGATCGAGCCCCGCATCGGGCTCTCCGCTCTGCAGGAAGCCTGCTTCTACCATTCCCTCTGCTTGTGTTCCCTCTCTGGCTGTGTTTCTCTCTGTCAAATAAATAAAATCTTAAAAAAAAAAAAAAAAAAAAAATTTGAACAAACTGTAAGAAATGGGTAACTTCCTAGAAAGATGGTCTTTGAAAAATTAACCCAGAGCAGTCAGAATATTTGAAAAGACTCATTACTAGTAATGAAATGAAATCAGTCATCAAAAACTCTCAACAGACAAAAGTCCAGTACCCGATGGCTTCACAAGTGAATTCTACCAAGCATTTCAAGTAGAGTTAATATCTATTCTTCTCAAACTATTAAAAAAAAAAAAAAAAAAAAAAAGAGGAAGGAAAATTTCCAAGTTTATTCTAGGAGACCAACATTACCCTGTTGGCAAAACCAGGCAAAGACATTACAAAAAAAAATACAGACCAGTATCCCGGATGAACACAGATGCAAAGATTCTCAATAAAATATTAACAAATTCAACATTAAAAAAATCATTCACCATGACCAAGTAGGATTTATTCAAGGATAGTTCATTATTTTCAAGAACAATAGTTCACATTAACAAAAGAAGGATAAAAATCGTAAGATCATCTAATAGATGTAGAAAAAGCATTTCATAAAACACACCATCCATTCATGATAAAAACATTCAACATAGTGGGTTTAGTGATAACATACCTCAATGGAATAAACCTCATATATGACAAACCTAGAGCTAACATATTAAGTGATGAACAGCCAAAAACCTTTCCTCTAAGATTAGGAACAAGAATGTCCACTCTCACTACTCTTATTCAAGATAGAACTGGAAGCCCTAGCCATAATAATCAGACAAGAAAGAGAAATAAAAGGCATCTAAACTGGTAAGGAAGAAGTAACACTGCCATTATATGTAGAAGACATGATACTATACATAAAAAATCCTAAAGAGGATACAAAATTAAAAAAGAAGTCTGTTGCATTTCTGTACACTAATAATGGAATAGCAGAAAGAGAAATTAAGAAATCAATTCATTTACAACTGTACCAAGTAGAATAATATACCTAGGAATGAAATTAACCAAGGAGTTCAAAGACCCATACTCTGAAAACCAGCATTGATGAAAGGCATTGAGGATGACACAAACAAATAGAAATAAATTCTGTGTTCCTGGATTAGAAGAATATTGTTAAAGTGTCCATACTAGTCAAAGCACTTTATATATCTAATATAATCTCCATCAAAATACCACATGCATTTTTCACAGAACTAGAACACATAATCCTAAAATTCCTACGGAATGACAAGACACCCCAAATAGTTAAAAGCCATTTTAAGAAAAAACAACAAGGCTGGAGGTAGCACAATCCCAGATTTTAAGATATACTACAAAACTGTAGTCATCACAAGGTATGGTGCTGGTACAAAAATAGACACCATAAATAATAGAACAGAATAGAAAGCACTGAATTAAATGCACATATATATTTTCACTTAATCCACAACAAAGGAGGGAAGAATATACAATGGAGAAAAGATACTCTCTTCACTAAATGGTGCTGGGAAAACTAAAGGCTACATGCAACAGAATGAAACTAGAGTACTTCCTTACATCACAAAAATGAACTCCCAAAGGATCAAAGACCTAAGTGTGAGATCTGAAACCATGAAATTCCTAGAAGAAACAAAGGCAGTAATTTCTTGGACAAATGTCTTAGCAACAATTTTTTTAAGATGTCTCCTCAGGAAAGGTCAACAAAAACAAAAATAAGCTAGTGGAACTACATCAAAATAAAGAGCACTTGCAAAGTGGAAGAAAGCATCAACAAAATAGACAGCCCACTGAATGGGAGAAGGTATTTGCAGATAATGTATCTAATAAGGGGTTAATATCCAAAATACAGCAACAACAACAACATAACCTTAAATTCCATACCAAAACCAAACCAATTAGAAAATGGATGAAGGATCTGAATAGCATTTTCCCAAAAAAGACATACAGGTACCATAGACACATGCAAAGATGATCAACACCACTAATCATCAGAGAAATGCAAATCACAACCACAATGAGATATCGACTTAGACCTGTCAGAATGGCTAGTAGCAAAAAGACAGGAAATTTCAAGTGTTGGTGAGCATGTGAAAAAAAAGAGGACCCTAGTGTACTCTTGGTAGGAATGTAAACTGGTGTAGGCACTGTGGAAAACAGTATTGAGTTTCCAAAAAAAAAAAAAAAAGGAAAGAAAAAAAAGGAAAGAAAGAAATAACATATGATCCTGTAATTACACAATTGGTCATTTACCCAAGAAAAGCAGAAACACTAATATGAAAAGATACATGCACCCTTATGTTTATGGCACCATTATTTATAATATCAAAGATAGGGAAGCAACTCAGGTGTCTACTGATAGATGGATAAAGAGGAGGTGATGTGTGTGTATGTGTGTGTATATAATGGATTATTATTCAGCTATAAAAAAAAAAAAGGTTTGCCATTACAGACAAGATGGGTGGATATAGAGAGTATTATGCTGAGTAGCCAGACTGAAAAAGAAGTCAAATACCATGATTTTGCTTATATGTGGATCCTAAAAAACAAAATGAGCAAAGAAAGAAACAAACAGAAAATGAATTCGTAGGTACAGATAACAACTGGTGATTACAAAGGAGAGGTGGGTAGGAAGATGGGTAAAATAGATAAAGGAGGTTAATAGGTATAAACTTCCAGTTATAAAATAAATCACAGATGAAAAGTACAGTAAATAGTCGATCATATTTTAGGATTACTATGGTGACAGAGACTAATTGTTGTGGTGAGCACAGATAAATGTATAGAATTGTTGAATTGATATATTGTACACCTGAAATCAATAAGACATTGCATGCTAATTATACTTCAGTTTTTTTAAACTTAATCTATTATGGTAAGGCAAGAAAATCTTGCCTGAAACCATTAGGATAAAAAATATTGTGAGGTACATAGTTTGTAGAGATAAGGGACTACCTGTAGTAAATGGTATGGGAGTTAAAATAATTGCATTTCTGGTGATGAAGTCTTAATGTTGCTGGAAGCTTACAGAAGGAAAACCACTTTTTATGAAAATTCTTCTGTAGTTTCGGAGGAGGAGTTAGGATGGCAGAGCAGTAGGGGGACTTCATGCTTGCCTCATCCCTAGAACACAACTACATAAATATAAAATCATTCTGACCACCCAAGACATTTCTCGGAATGCTGCAATAGCAAACTGAAGACTTAGAGGGAAAAAGCCACATCATAGAAGGTAGGAATTAGAGAGCTGTGTTTCCATGGAGAGAAGAATTGGGGGTGCTGCAGAGAGAAACCTTGATCTTGAAGAGAAGAGAGCAAGAGATAGAGAAAACAGAATGCCTGGTATCGCACAAGAAAAACACTTCCTGGAAACTACTGCCTAGGAACACTAGAGGGGTTGATTATCACAAGTTTTTATAAGCAGTGGAGCTCAAAGCCTTAAGTTTTAGAAGTCTACACCACCACCAGGTGGAGCCTGGTGGGCATAGAGATGCTCATGTGGGCAATAAAGAGAGAGGCCTGGGAGCAGATGGCATGGTTTGAACATCTCTTGGGTCACAATGGGAGAGACAGTTCTTCCTGGAGTGCACTTGTGAGAGGTGGAATGGCCTTTCAGGGGAAAAAAGAGCTGGCAGGCACCATCACACTGCCATATTCATTAGTATAGGAATAGAAACACCTACTAAGAGCAGAAAACCTTGGGGCTGGTTTTTTTTTTTTTTGCTGTGCTTTACCATAAATTCTGAGCCCATGTGCGGTCATAAGACTGCTTTTCCAAGAATAACTAGCACCAGCCACAGTGCATTGACACCTCCCCCCAGAGGATCAGCTCATGTGCATGAGAGGAACCACAGTTGTATGGTGCCACCTGGTAGCCAGAAAGCTCAGACACTGACAGGGTGAAGGAAAGGATCTGGTTACACAAGATGCTGGGACACAGGAGGGGAGATGGTACACTCTTCTGTGAGGGCTTCCTGAACAGTAGTGGGCAAGAACACCCCTCTCTGGAGATGAGACAGCTAGGAGGTAACATTTCCTCCTCATCATGGCTCATGATCATCATCACTGATGGCTCATCATCACTGACAGACTTCAGTGAGCAACACAGCACCCTCAGTGGACATTGGAGCCACTTACACCCAGAGCCTCCACTGACATCCCCACACTCTACAGGTGTATCTTACTTGGGCAAGCCAGCCTGAGAACTGGTGCAGGTCTCTCCTCTAGAAGACCAGCACAAACCCCCTCAAATGCACCAAGTCTGCTGATCACAGAGTTGCTGCAAAGCTTCAGCTCCAGAGGAAAGGTGATCTAGCTTCTTTTATTAAGGAGACCAGAACATACTTGGTCAAAACTTGCCACAGAGTGGACAAAGTCCAAACACTCCCCACTGCAGGCAAGGTGAAAATCTGCAATGGGCTGACATGAGAGAAAGAGCAGTCAAAACACAACAGCAGAGTGCACACTCTGAAGGACTTCCTGAAGTACCAGGCCCTAGACAGAATAGAACCTTTTCTTAATATAGCCATTACTCTCAAAACCAGGAGCTGTATCAGGCTTTCCTAATACACAGGACAACAGTGACCTAGACATAATGACAAGACAGCAGACTTCACCCCAAAAGAAAGAACAGGAAGAGGCCATGGCCAGGGATCTACTCAAAACAGATGTAAGTAATATGCCTGTACGATATTTTTAAACAATAATCATAAGCATAGAAAATGCTTCAGAAAAGCATAGAAGATACTATGCTATCCCTTACTACAGGGACAAAAGAACTAAAAAGCTAGTCAAGCTGAAATAAAAAATGCCATAACTAAGATAATAACCTGACTGGATGCAACGACAACAAGGATGGATGAAAGAGAGGAATGATGCAGTGATGAAGAAGATAAAATTATGGAAAATAATGAAGCTGAAAAGAGGAGGAAAAAAAAGTATTGGATCCTGAAGGTAGACATAGGGAACTCAGCAACCCCATAGAGCATAAAAACATTCATATTACAAGAGTCTCAGAAGAATAAGAGGAGAAAAAGGGGCAGAAGGTTTATTTGAGCACATTATTTTTGAAAACATCCCTAGGTTGGGTAAATAAACAGTCATCCAAATCCAGGAAGTGCAGAGAACGCCCATCAAATTCAACAAAAGCTGGCCAACACCAAGACATATTGTAGTACAATTTACAAAATATCGAGATAAGGCAAGGAGCAAGGGACATGAACTCCCTAACCTACAAGGGAAGACAAATCGTACTAGCAGCAGATCTCTCCACAGAAACCTGGCATGCCAGAAGAGAATGGCATGATATAGTCAATGTTCTGAATGGGAAAAATATGCAGTCAAGAATACTTTATCCAGAAAGTCTATCATTCAGAATAAGAGGGATAAAGCATTTCCCATACAAACAAAAACTAAAGGAGTTCATGACCACTAAACCAGACCATCAAGAAATATTAAAAGGGACCCTTGAGTGGGAAAGAAAGACCCAAAACAACAAAGACTAGAAAGGAACAGAGAAAATCTCTGGAACCAGTAACTTTGCAGGTAACACAATGGCACTGAATTCTTATCTGTCAATAATTACTTCGAAAGTAAATGGACTAAATGCTCCAATCAAAAGATACAGAGTATAGGAATGGATAAACAAAACAAAACAAAACAAAACAAAACAGACTTATCTATGTTCTGCCTACAAGAGACTGATTTTGGACTTGAAGACATTTCCTGATTGAAAGTGAGGGGATGGAGTACCATCTATCATGCTAAGGGATATCAAAAGAAAGCCAGAGTAGCCATACTTTTATCAGACCAACTAAATTTTATTTTTTTATTTTTATTTTTATTTATTTTTAAAGATTTTATTTATTTGACAGACAGAGAGAGACCACAAGTAGGCAGAGAGGCAGGCAGATGTGGGGGGAAGCAGGCTCCCTGCTGAGCAGAGAGCCTGATGCGAGGCTCGATCCCAGGACCCTGAAATCATGACTTGGGCCAAAGACAGAGGCTTTAACCCACTGAGTCACCCAGGCGCCCAGACCAACTAGATTTTAAACCAAAGACTGTAACAAGAGATGAAGAGGGATACTATATCATAATTTAGAGGTCTCTCCAACAAGAAGATCTAACAATTGTAAATATTTATGCCCCCAACTTGGGAGTATCCAAATACATAAATCAGTTAATAACAAGCATAATGACACTCACTGATAATGATACAGTAATACTAGGGAACTTTAACACCCTGCTTACAACAATGGAAAGATCATCTAAGCAGAAGACCAACAAGGACACAATGGCTTTGAATGACACACTGGACCAGATGTATTTAAGAGATTTTCTCTGAACATTTCATTCTAAAGCAGCAGAATACACATTCTCTTCAAGTGCACATGAAACATTCTCCGGAATAGATCCCATACTGAGTCACAAATCAGGCCTCATCAGGTACAAAAAGATTGAGATCATACCAGGCATGTTTTTAGACCACAACACTGTGAACCTTATGGTCAACAATAAGAAAAACTTTGAAAAGACCACAAATACATGGAGGTTAAAGAACATCTGAGTAAAGAATGACTGGCTTAATCAGGAAATTCAGTAAGAAATAAAAAATAAATGGAAGCAAATGAAAATGAAAACCAATACCTTTGGGAGACAGCAAAGGTGGTCATAAGAGGGAAGCATACAGTAATACAGGCCTACCTCAAGAAGCTAGAAAAGTCTCAAATAACAACCTAACCTTACAACTAGAGGAGGTAGAAAGGGAACAGCAAATAAAGGCTAAAGCCAGCAGAAGGAGGGAAATACGAGATTAGAGCAGAAATAAATGATATAGAAACCAAAAAAAAAAAACCCTAGTAGAATAGATCAACAAAACTAAGGGCTGTTGCTTGGAAAGAATTAATAAAATCGATAAACCCTAGTCAGACTTATCAAAAAGACAAGAGAAAGGATTCAAATAAATAAAGTCACCAATGAAATCAGAGAGATTGAAATCAACACCACAGAAATATGATTATAATAAAATATTATGAGCAATCAAATCATATGCCAACAAACTGGGCAATATGGAAGAACTGGGTAAATTCCTAGAAATATACAAACTACCAAAACTAAAACAGGAAGAAATAGAAAATTTCAACAGAGATTTTTGATTAATTTGCTGATTATTGAAATGAAATTTCAATATGAAATTTGATTTCATATTGATTGAATTGAAATTGAAAATTCAATATGAAATTTCAAAATGATTTTCTAAATGAAATTTCAATAATCAGCAAATTAATAATCAAAAATCTCCCAACAAATAAAAGTCCAGGGCCAGATGGCTTCCTAGGTTAAATTTTACCATTTAAAGAAGAGTGAATACCTATTCCTCACAAACTATTCCAAAAAAGAGAAATGGAAGGAAAACTTTCAAAGTCATTCTACAAGGCCAACATGACCTTGATTCCAAAACCAAAGACCCCACTAAAAAAGGACAATTACAGACCAGTATCTCTAATGAACATAGATGCAAAAATTTTCAACAAAATACAGTAATTTGAATCTGACAGTACATTAAAAGATTTATTTACCACAATCAGGTGGGATTTATTCCTGAGCTGCAAGGATGGTTCATTGTTCACAAATCAGTCAACATAATATACCACATTAATAAAAGAAAAGTTAAAAACCATATGATCCTGTCAAGAGTTGCAGAAAAAGCATTTGACAAAATACAGCATCTATTCTTATTAAAACTTATTAAAAAAGAGACTCTTAACTATAGAAGACAAACTGAGTGTAAAGGAGGGGAGGTGGGCCAAGGTATGGGCTAGATGGGAGATGGGTACTAAGGAGGGCACTTGTTATATAGTTATATAGTTTATTTTTTCTCTTTTCGGTATTGATTGTTACAGGGTGGGAGGAATTCACTGCCTTTTCAATGTGCTCTACATTATGAAATCCATGCACAATAGAGCAGATCAGAGATATGCAAACTCTTCCTAGACAGAATCTGAGAATTCAGATCAGCCTTCCTTGACTATAAATTGAATGAATACATTAAATACGTAAAGAAAGAATGTGTCAATCAGGAAAAGACAAATCAGGCTATGGAAGCATAGAAAAGAGTCACTTTGCAAATATTAGCAGCATCTACCTAAGCAGTGTCCAGAACAGAGAGTTTTGGTTTGCTGCATCCAGGCTTGTTGCAATCAAAACTCCAAGTACTAGAACTAGCTCCTCTTGTTCTGAGCCCAGCGGACCGATTGTGTATTTGAGGACACACACGAACCAAGATCCCAAAATAAGTTAGTCTTGAAAAAATATATTTGATGTTTCAATCAGAGTATGACAGTATTCATCATGGGATAAATCAAAACTTTGTTGGACATTTCACATTTTTGTACTTTTGTGTTGTTTAAATTTTGAATAACATAAGGGAAGTGGGGAGGCTTGCTAAAATGCTTATGGCCTCAAAGGTCTTAGTCTTGCCCTGTCCTGATCTCATACTCACCAAGCAATCTTCATGTTATAATTCAGCTTCCCAAGTAGGAGTTGTTATATGGTTTTCTAGAATAGAATGTTGGCATTAGTATTCTAGTCCATGTAACAGCTATTTTTCTCATTGTAAATCAATAAATAGGCATTCTGGTTTTATGCATCGGTCTGTGAGCTTGTTTAATTTAAGTCTGCCCCTGAGATATGAGGTACTTTTTGTGAATGACAATATCAGGTCTCTAGGTCTGTCAATCTAAAGTCCAGAGTCGGGTAGCAAAGGGAGAACTTGTTCAGAAGTTTCATCTAGTTAGTTCCTCCTAGAGCCAACTTTTAAATTTTTACATTCATTATATTTTTGGATTAATTCTTAAAAATAAAAGGTCTTTATCAAGAAAGAATCGTATGTTCGTGTTCAAGGAAATAGAAGAAATCTTAATACCCAGCAAGACAAAATGATTTGAATTACAAGTCTATACCTGCAGAGATGGAAGAAGTGTTAACTAACCTCTTAGTAGCAAGCCTAATTAGGAAAATAGACATTAAAATAAATGACACAATGATTGAAGTTAAAACCCAAAGAAAATCATTTCCTGAATACCAGTACATAGTTTTAGTGGAGTTGATAATTTCTTGTTCCAAGGGGTTCAAAATCTAATGAACATGACAACTACATATGCAAAACTCACAAGGCAGAGATGCTGTAGTATTTATGAAAAAATATAGATGGGGGAGCTAGTTTCATGGAAAAGATACTTTTGAGAAGGACGTAGACATAAAGGTGAGTCAAGGTTTTTAGAGGAGATTTCAGTTAAGAAGAGTGATGTGGGAAATTCAGAAGACACTCTGGGCAGTTCAGAAATGGTGAGGTGTAGAAATAATCAGATGAAATTCAGTATGTGTGAAAGAGACCGCAAACCTAACACCTTATAGACGGTTAATGAATATCCGTCTGTCACACAAACCATGTTTGTGTTCTTGATGTCTCATGGCAGACGTAAGCCGGGGAGGGGCAACAATAATTGTCTGGTTAGTGGATTCTTATATAAGTCCCCCGTCTCTCTCCTCCAAAAGACAATGGTTTCTGCTTAGTGTAGGAACAAAGACAAGGAGGTTCTAAAGGCAGAGAGGCAGACTACAGTTTGGTGAGTTTCTTTTTTCTTTTTTTTTAAGATTTTATTTATTTGTCAGACAGACAGAGAGAGGGGAAAGCAGAAGCAGGGAGAGCAGCAGGCAGAGGGAGAAACAGGCCCCCATTAAGCACGGAGCAGGACATGGGACTGGATCTGTGGACCCTGGGATCATGACCTGAGC